>JAQGCP010002449.1:0-10420 GCA_034699885.1 Acrobeloides thornei | reverse complement strand
CTGTACATTGTTCGTCATCTACCATGGTTAGCTGGAAGTCTGGGTTGTTGTGTTTTCGATTTCTTCATGGTTGGGCAGAATTATTTCTATCAAGGCAAGAGGAGACCAGAATTTTTGATCGATGAACGAGAAGGATTGTTGGAAGAAGAGAATATGGAATAAATGATATATTAGGGACCATCCAGATATTACGTTATCATGTTGAGGGGAGGGGTTCAGCCCTCTCCACAAAAAGTTGATAACGCTAGTGCATTTTTGATAACGTGGGGGGGGGGGATAAGAATCCAAAAAAAATGATAGCGCAATATCCAGTTTTCAAAAATTGGAGTCTCAACAGTGTAACCTCATTTTAAAATGTTAATATTGGGCGCTCGAAGCCTTCGAGCTGCCTATGCCCCTGTATCAATAACTTTATGCTACCTGTATTAGTACAGAAGTAGTAGGTGGTAGTTCAGATAGGCCGATTTTTTGGGGTTCCGATCCCAATCCTACTGGGTTGTGCAGAGGTACCTTAATGGTGCGCAGGCGTTAGTATAAGGATCCGGTGACACGAACAACTCGAGACATTCTTGATGCCATGCCAACTTGATGTCCCGCTCATCAGACTGAGCCGAGCTAGTTGATTTTTGACGAAATTTTCGATTTTTCTTTATCTAAGTTCTGAACAAGAATCTGTCGTTATGTTATCTCTTATACCTTAGGCCTTCCACTAATTTCCGACGCGTTTCGGAACGCGTCCGAACGAACCCTTGGGTATCGGAATATAGAAATGAGGAAAATCAAGATGTTGTTCACGAAGGTCTTACCTATAAGTCGAGAGACCGACTTATAAGTAAAACTTTCGAGGGAATAACATCTTGATCTTCCCATTTCTATATCTTATCCCTGTCTTTTTTTAATCATTTTTTCATCATATTTAAATTTCTTATTTTGTTCATACCCATAATTCTTTATTGTTACACTCAAAAATTATGCAATCAAATTGTCAAAAACAGAGGCAAAAATAATACCTTTGTGTCAGGTCAAATTGCAAGCTATTGCAGCAGGAGGCTATTGTTTTAATTCAAAAGACAATATGAACGAGGAGTGAATTTAATTATGGGAGAAAACAGGGCAACCTTTTTTGTTGGTATTGGTGAAAAATACTAAGTATAATTTTTTTAAAGACATCACAATGGAAACTTTAAACTTCATGGCGCACCAAATTGCCGAAGAGGTGTTGGGAAGGGTCAAAATTAGAACAAAAATGTCGCCAATCGACTTAGCTCACCGAGCACTTCAAAACGAGTACGATATCATGGGGTTTAGGCTTAAGCTTAGGCTGAGGTCAATCTTAAATTTTAGGCTTTTTTAGGCTTAAGCTTAGATTCAGGAATAAGTTTAGGCTTAAGCTTATCTTTATATTTAGGCTTATTACTGTAACATACATATGACACATAAAAAATCGCAAATTTATTACCATATCATTGGGGATTGACCCATGGCCCAGTGGCTAAAGTTGCAGTTTATTGTCTCAAGTTCGAATTCCGCTTCAAATTTGAGATCCCTCACTATAAAGTTGATCGTAGAATTTCTATCTTTCATTTTTTTCAATTTTTGAGGACCGAACAACTATCAAAGAATCGATTTTTAACGATCTTTTCAAATTTTAATTATTTTTTAAGCTACCGTTTTTATGCCATCCTCACTCAAAAAACTATCCCCTTCAACTAATCCTATTCAACTCCAAAAAATCATTGCCCGATGAATAATAGCCCAATTCCGGTGATTGTCTCTGCCTTTTGTGCCAAAAACGAATAACGACTAGACAATTTTATGACCCTTTTTGTTTTTGCCGCTAAATAAACTTTTCCTCCAGTTTTCTGTGTGGATCGCGTGCCGACACCCAATTAAACGCACAGCTTGTCCAAAAACTTTATCGACGAAAAGAGGAGACTACTAATTGGCACCCGTCCGATTGAGCATGAAAATATGCATATTTTAGGAAATGAGGATACAGTATGAAAATTTCGTGGGTGTTTGATATTCCCTATATAATTCTTTTCATGACGAGAGATAAAAATATAGTCCGTTTAAAAAAGTGTGCATGCGATGGCGAAGTGGATAAGGAAGCCGACTTCCGATCTGGCAAATTAAGCAACGTTAGGCCCGCAGGTTCGATTCCTGGTGGATAAACTTTTCATTCTTTTCATTTTCAGAGAGAGCAAAAGATTTTTGCTCACTGAAAATCAAAAATTTTACCCTATCTTAGATCGAACTTGGGGGGTCCAACATTGCTTAACTTGCCAGATCGGACGGGCGGCTTCTGACAGAAATATTCATTTTTGACGATTTTTTTATACATCTATCAATATTTTCTTCTCAATTCTTTCATTTAAAAAATGCTCTACCATATTTTTTTAATCCATCATAAAACTTCCTCCATAAGCTCCGAATAAAGTTGGCTAAGTGGCTCGAAAAAATCCACTTAGGCCATAAGCACTAAGTTATGGAGACTTTTGAGCGGAAAATTGCGCAACAAAAGTGATTAATAAGCAAGGGATTGTTTATTTTTGGGTAACTGCGACGACTCATTTGTGCTCTGCTATTTTGTATACATTGGAGAATGATATGCACACAAATTTATGGTCGAAAAGTTGGTATAAACAAAGTTTTCAAATTTATGAGGGAAAAATTTTTGGAAATTTACAAAATTGTGTGCCTATCCAAGCTTTAAAAAACAATAAAAATGTCCAAATTGAGGAAGGAAAATTCGATTTTTCATAAAATTTTTTCTTCATCCATCAATCGGTCAAGATCTTCACTACTTCCATCGGGCACGCCGTTGTATTCTTGGTAGTTTTGCCGGAGGTCCAAAAAGGAACAATTTAAAATAAAATGCTAAGCAAAGAGCTTATAAGGATTGTCTTCAAATATTTCTTTCCGTACATAATTACGTGCCCATGGTGCTTTGTTCTTGTTCAAAAGAACCTTAAAGAACAAATGTAAAATGTATCTATGCGTGGTCGTATTGGCGGGAAAATAATATTATCTATAACAATCTTGATGCATTCCTGCGCGATCGTATTGACGAGCAAATAATATTAGTTATAAATAATCTCGATGCATCCCTGCGTGGTCGTGTTGAAGGGAAAAAAATACTAGTTATAGCTAATCTTGACACAATATTAGTTATACCTAATCTTAATCGTGCCGAAAATTTTTGTAATTAAATTTTTTTATACAATTTAAAAAAAAATCCTTAGGTAACAAAATTCCTCAAAAATGGCATCATCCGATCTAAAAATGCCTCTCAATACAACCCCTTCTTCGGCTTTAGCTGCTATGCAAGATGTTGCTGTGGCAGCCGCTGGATATGGTATGAATAGAGTTTGGCGACCAACATAGACACGAACTTTTGTTTTACTTAGAAAATTCCAAGTCCGAACCGATCTCGATCGGTAGGCGGCGCACTCCTAAAAAACCGGAATTTTCTTTAGTAAAACCACCGTTTGTGTCCAAGTTGCCAATTCTAGTATTAAAAACAAATTTTCAAAATTAAAAAAATTTAGACGCTCGCATGCTCAGCACACCACCTTATTATAACACTAACTATGCAAATAGCGCATATGGAATGTATAATCCGCAGTACTATCAAATGGCAGCCGCTTCTAGTCTAAGAGGCTCTACTCCAATTGCAAATTATTTTACGAACCCGAGTGCTTATTATGGTAAATTTTCGTAAATTTTGATTTTTATTAAAGCAAGTTTTCGTTTCAATAAACAATTTTTTTCAAAATAACCCATTTTTCAAAACCATGTAAAGTTACAGCTCCATAGTGCAGTGGGTAAAGAAGCCGTCTGTCCGGTCTGGAAAGTTAGGCAACGTTGGGCCTCAGGTTCGATCCCTTTAGTGTAAACTGTAAACTTTTTATTTTCAAAAAACAAAAAAGTATTGCTCTCTTAAAATCAAAACTTTTTTGAAAATAAAGTTTTACTCTAACGAGATCGAGCCATTGGACCCAAAGTTGTTCAACTTGCCAGATTAGATTGGCGACTTCATTATCCACTGAACTATGGTGAATCAATTTTTTGCAAACCTGGAACAGAATATATAAACAAATTGTTATCTCTAACCACAATTTTTTAGGAGGCTATGCGGCGACGAATTTTGACTATTCCCAATATACTTCTTCTGCGATGGCATCAATGCCTTCTTATTATGGAGCACCAAATGGATATTATGGTCCAAGTGCATCTTCATCCAAGGCTATCAACCCCTATGTAAGATTTAGGAAAGCATAGTTTTCTGAGGAAGCATAGTTCTCTTGGTACACCGCCAGAACGTCCGATCTTGCAAGTTAAGCAACGTTGGGCCCGTAGCGTCTAAGTTCGGATTCTGAAGCGCGTTAGCTAAGTGATTTATAGGGCATTTTTCGACGAGAAAAAATCTCTCTTTTGTGAAATATCTTATAATATTTTAGGCAACAACCGATCTATCTCTAACAGCTGGCCCAAGTGGAAGTGGTAGTAATGGTGGCGCCGGAAGCTCCTCGAATGGAAGTCAAATCTCTCCATATTCTACTAAAAGTGACATCCCAAAAAGTAGTATGCAAATTTTGTTTCACCTATAACAATTTTATTTATAGGAAGAGCAAAGAAGCGAAGAGCAAATGGGGGTTTGGTGACTCCAGAACCTAATTATACTCGTGTTTTTGTTTGGGAACTGGAGGATATTTGCATATTGGCTGATCCGTTCATTCGACTTAGCATGGATCCCACTTGGCAGAGAATTATCGAGCAAATTTTGGTGGCTGGCTTTCATATTGAACATCTGGATGTAAGGCTTAAAATAACAGAAATAGTTTTAAAATCAAAGTATAATATAGGGTTTCATTAAAGATGCTCTTACACAGGAGGTATAGCTTCCAAAAATGACTAAAGGTTGAAAAAATTAAAGGGCCCTGTATGTTTTTTGTCGGACACAGACCGACCAACAATACTAGCTTATGACTAAGGCTAACACTGACCTATTCCTCTGTTAAACATAAGCAAAGCCTAGCCTAAGACTAAGTCTAAGTCTAAGCCTAAGCTTAAGCCTAAGTCTAAGCCTAAGTCTAAGCCTAAATCTAAGCCTAAGTCTAAGCCTAAGCCTAAACATAAGTCTAGCATAAGCCTTGCCTGCATTTTTAAATATCCCTAATTTTAGGAATTTGATCAAATAAAAAACATCGAAGAAGCCCAAATCGATGAGTCCCTCCATGAAATTTGCTATCCACCGCCACCCCAAAGTACAAATTCCCTTGGAACTGCAATTAATCATGTTAATTCAAGTTCTCATGATTCTTCGGGCAGTGCTGCAAGTGCAGCCAGCCCAACTGGCAGAAGCTCAACTGGAATTTCGGCTACTCCGGGAAATCACCGTTTGGCTGATAACTTGAGAAGAGTTTCTTCATGTTATCAACATATCAAAAATATTTATAATCAATGCAAGGAAAATTTTACAGGCAAGTATAGCATAATTTGTTTTCGAACTCTTTGCAAGCTCATAGTAAAATGGTTAGGACGCCAGACGCGGGTTCGATTCCACTCGGAGCAACATCGCTTTGCATCATTCAAAATTGATGAAAATTTTTGCTTATGGGTATTTTTATGTGAAGAACACGATGGTATACCTACTTTTCCATGAAAAACAGTAAAAAAATTTTTTTAATTTTTATGTAAATTTTGATATTTTATTGCCCCAGACTAGTACTAAACAAAGCGATGTTGCTCTGAGTGGGATCGAACCCGCTCCTTCAATGCAAGTGTCTGGTGTCCTAACCATTTTACTATGGGCTTGCAAAGAGTTCGAAACTCGAAAACAGATTATGTCCCAGACTTGTACTTGTGCCAAAAAATAATCAAATTTTTTGCTATTTTAGAGCTCCTTAACATCAGTAACCTTGGTGAGCGATCCCCAGACATTCACGAGCGCCTCTCCCTGCTGGAATCTATGAATGGCTCCCCCACCATCAACTATCGTCGATGCATGAAAATCGTCATGGATAGGTAACTTACTCTATTCTTGCTTTTTCATTCTAATATCTGTGCCCATTTTAAGGTGCAGCAATGAGCAAACTTTTACAAATTTGGTCATGACCAACGAAAGTCTTCCTAGCACATTTGCCAAGCTTATTGCTACGGACTTATCCAATTGGGTCCCCGCAGAAAATGTTTATAGCAGTGCAAAAAGTGGACGAGCAGCGACGATTGAAATGTTAGCACAAAGATATAAAAAAAGCTTGTTGATCATTTCGAGGAATCCAGAAACACAAGAACTTGCAAAAAGGGTAAAAAAATAAAGAGTTCTTCTCCTGAGGAGACGCAACCAACAGGATTTCAAAAACTGATACTTTCTTGAAGTAATTTTATGAAAAAATATCCTTTAAAGGCTTAAGCTTAAGCTTAGGCTTAAGCTTAGGCTTGGGCTTAGGCTTAAGCCTTTAGAAGTTGTTTTTCCATAAAATTATTTCAAAAAAGTATCAGTTTTTGGAATCCTGTTGATTGCACCTCCCCAGGGGGAAGAGCTCCAAAATTAATAAATGAATTATATTTTTCAAACTTTCGTTTCAGTACTAGATCCAGCGTTAAAATTTTGGTGCTACTACACAATAGGGGCCACCCGTGGAAAAACTTTTTTGAAAATTTTTCCTGAAAATGACCCCTCATTTTTTCGCTGATTTTTATAAAACGTGGTAACAGTTGCCTGATTTTCAATAAAAGTTTATTAAAACGAATGACAGACTATTCTAAGATTCAAAAAAAGTTTGAATTTTTATTTTTTAAAGTGTACCATTTAGGAAAACATTCCATGTTGGCCAATTCGCTCGATGAAGGATGTTGAATTGTTCTACTTGGCTCTTGCCAATATTTTACTTTGAATATGCATACTTTTGCGAGTACAAGTACACAAATCGAAGGTGCACAAATTTTTTGTCCAAATTTAAGAAATCTCATATGAAGCTTTAACTTTTGTAAATTTCTTTTGTAAAATTTAATTTTTATTTTAAGTTGAATAAATTTTTAATGCGAAAAATCAATTATTTTATCGCAAATCGACTCAGCTCGCCGAGCGCTTCAAAACGAGTACCACAACATAGGGTTTTATGGGTTTTGCCCATGGTCGAGTGGCTAAAGCGCTCTGCCTTAACTCAGGGCGCGGGTTCGATCCTGCGCCCAAAAGTCATTTTTTTATTTTGTTATAAAAATTTTTGCATATCCACATTTTTATGCGGGGAACACGATGGCTCTATTATTTTTTCATGAAAAGTTTTGGCCATCGTGTTTCGATTTTTTTCGCCAAAAACCCCCTTTCTGAACTTTTTATCGAAAAATAACACTAGAAATCGATTCCCTGCACTGAAAAACCTCCGGAAATTGCTTCTCTATCCCCCTACACCCCCATTGGGGAATCGATTCTCTGTGCAGGAAAACCCCACGTAGAAGTATAAATAGTCAATATAAAAATTTTATTTTAACCATTATTTAAATTCTATTAATTATCTTTCTTATTTTTCAAACAAGAATCTTGAGGGATCTCACAAAAATATTGCATTGTGTCCCGAAAGCACTCGCCAGTGCGCCATTTGGCGTTATCAAAAAATTGAAATGCACAATAAATTCCAGCGGTATTAAAAGGTTCATCTAAAAAATCCTAATTATTCTTTCGAAGTTTCTCTATAATAGTTGAAACCTATGAAATTACTTTGGATAGTAAACTTCATCTAAGACTAAATACGGTCTCGCGACCGATAGCAAGCAAGTACCGTAAGGGAAAGTTGAAAAGTACTTTGAAGAGAGAGAGAGGACGTGAAACCGGTTGAATGGCAAACGGATAGAGTCAACGGACAACTCCGTATCCAGCTAGCCGTCTGTGTGGACCCTTATGATTTTTCCAATTTTTAGCCCTCTCCCCATGTCATGAAATTCTGGCTACGTCTATGGTAGTAACGGTTAGCGTCGAAGGCTTTGGCTGTGATCCCGGCTGGATTTCGTGTGACTCGAAGATGTTGCATGAAGAAAGTATAGATTACCTTGATCCCAGTTAGTATACGTTGAATTACTCCCATCGCTCCATAAGTATTTTCCATCTAAATACATAGCAGAACTTCCGATCCAAAAATCAGAAAACTGTCCAAAGCTCGAATTTGCAACACTATGCAAAATATGATTCAAAAATCCGTTATGTATAGAAGCTAAATGTCCACCAAGTAGAGTACATTGATATTCAGCATAGAGCCATGTTGCTCGATCATTCATAGTTTTATAACAGAATTGATCTGAAGTTCCATTGAAAGTTCCACTCGGACATGTTGCTATGGAAAAAGAAATCAATGAAAATAAAATAAGACAAATAGTCGTCATTATCTTAAGAACCAAAGATGCATTAATTGTCTGATTGAAATGTACTTTTTATGGTTAATATACTTGATATATTTTTATTGCCTTTTCAATTACATTAAAAGGCATTAAAACACGATTTCTGAAGAATCGACTTTTGTTCAGCCAAGGAGACAACAATTCCCAAAAGTGTTCAGTTTTTTTTGAAACCGACATATGCCCTAGGTTTTCGACTATGCTGAATACGATGGTGCAAAAATTTTGATCTCAAACAGGGCTGTAGTCCCGTCTCGATTTCGCTAAATTCCGGCCTTTTTCTCAGTTTCGGTTCCGGGTCTTTATTCGACGATCCAAGTTCCGACCATTGAATCTGTTCTGCTACAGCCCTGGTCCCAACCTGGGCTGTGGTTCCGTTCCGGTTCCGTTAAATTTCGGCCTTTTTCTCGGTCCTAGTTCCGTTCCGGTTCCGTACTCGACGATTCCGGCCATTGAACCTGTTCCGCTACATCCCTGATCCCAAACCTTACATGGAACCGAGATCTGGCTATATGGACCATTTTTCAGGTATTATGGGCTATGTTGGCTAATATCTCGGTCAGATGAAAAGATTGAGCTTAGATCAAGGACTCATTAGAAAGCTGGGATAATATGCTACATTTTTTGTAACACACTATGGGGTCAAGCTCAAAGCCATAAAAAGTTATGGAGCTATTTTTCAAATTTTTGCCATTTTTTGAGGCACTAATTTGAGAAAAATCAATTTTTTCGACCACTAAAGCGAACGAGTGGCCACTAAAAGCGCCATTTTATAGCACCACTTTAGAGCTTCCTAATGGTACCTTGCTTTGGTCATATGATCTTAGCCTGACTGAGATATAACGTTTCAAAGTTGTGTTATTCAACATTTCTCAAAATTTGGCATGTCTCACAAAATCGTTCATTTCGAGTTTTCTTCAGAAGTTAGAAAACGATTCAAAATTGGCTTATAAATTGATGCTTATAAATGCTGCATGTTTTCACTTTGTTTTATCGTACCTTATTTATTTGGTACATGCCTGAAATATGATCACTATAACTTTCGCCATGTTGCCAAAAAACTATAACTTTCGCCATGTTCGTGTCAATATACATATTTATTGCAAATCAGGCAACTCAATGTTTATTGACACGAAAGTGGCGAAAGTTATGTAACGAAAGTTACGTGGCGAAAGTTAGCGTGGCGAAAGTTATAGTGCCTGATTTTTCATGATTTTATTGTGCATTCCAAAATATTCAAGAAAAAAACGTTCGTATAGACAGTTATAGATGATTGAGCAAATTATTCATTAAAGGGGGTGCAGATCAGGTGTCAATCTAGGTCGAAAAATTTTTTCTTTCGAAAAGTGACTTTTTAGGGGTAATTTTATGCTGGGAACACGAATCTGACTCCAGATTTTGATTTCGACCTATCCTTCAAGACCACAAAGGGATGCCGAACCGTAAAATCACTAAAATAAGGTCAAATTGACCAATTAAGGACACTAGGGGTAGGTTTTCGGGTACGAAGAACACGAATATGACATTTTTAGAGTGTCACAACCACTCTCGCGTTCGCCCGCATAAAATTACCCCTAAAAAGTCACTTTTCGAAAGAAAAGATTTTTCGGCCGAGATTGACCCCAAATCTGCACTCCCTTTAAGAGCGGAGAAATCGAATTTTTATATGTTTTTTGGCCATTTCTTAAAGGGACGTGCATTTCGAGGCCCTTTCTCGAAAAATTTTTTTTGAAAATTGACCCTTCTAGGGGTAAAATTTAACAAGAAATCGATTGCGCGCATCGCGGAAGCATGAAAATGCCATCTTCAACCTGTTTTGCGAAAATATCGATTTGTTTGAAAAAAATATACTAGAAAAAACTGTTTGGATAGATCTTCAACTTACAAAAAACCGTATATGAAAATCTTTTAAACTCGATTTTTATGAAATTTTCAAAATCTGCATGTCTATTCTGAACACCCTGTATAATTTAGACTATAGTTCCGGTTGCAATTGGATCTTTTACAGTTCCATTAGTAATTA
>JAQGCP010002448.1:0-10420 GCA_034699885.1 Acrobeloides thornei | reverse complement strand
TCATCGTTCCTTACGACTTTTGCTTTAGCGTTAGGGTTTAAATCTAACGTTCTCGAGATTGTCTGGACACATGCACATACATTCTCACAGACAAATATTACACGTTTAAGTAGTAGGAATCATATATGTAAGAAAAACTTGCGCCACAGGTGAAAATTTTTGAAAAATGCTTGTTTTTAAGTTGAAAATTCTCCGAAAATTAAAATTTTTTTGAAAAAATGGAAAATTTATGTCATTTTTTGTTAAAAATGGGAAATTTTGGTCATCTTTTATGAAAAATCATAATAAAAGAATATTATGGTCTTTGTAATTTTTTTCAAAAATTTTGGATCAAAACATACGAGTGATTTTTTCGACCTCTTTTTGGATAAAAGCAAAAGAAGACGAGCCGAAAAAACATTAGCCCCTCAAAAAAATTCAAATGCTTTTAAAAAAAGCGCATCTGGCAATCCTGGAATAAATATAAAATTTAGGTACAAATATGTGAAATTTTTGACATTGATTCTTCACAAAAGCCTAATAAAGGAAATAAAAAATTTGGATGTATGAATAAATCAACGCCATATTCTATTACCAATAGATTAAGTGAAGTTAAAGAAGCAGGAGAATTCGAAGAATCAGTAAACAAGGATCCATGTTGTTCAACATCAATTCCTTTATCAATTGCCGATGAAAACACGAATTTGTTGCACAGTCCCACAGTTCATGTTGAAGATTCCGGCATTTCAGCCGAAGATTCGTCTGGAAGCTTTATATCGTAGTTTATATATATATTTTATATTGTAAAAATACTTATTTTTAAGAAAACGAGATGCTGGTTGTTCACCTGTTCGACATTTGAATGGAAGAAGTCATTCAAAAACATCGTTGAGATCTAATAATAGCATGCGCTCATTAAACCCATTAACAAGACGGAATACTACAGGAAGTTCGAAGCGTACCGCAGGTACAACTTTTTCCGCAGCTAAAACTACTGTTAATAATGGAACAAATAAACGGGTACGAAATACCCCATCATCCGACTCTGATGCTGAAGTTGGGGAAGTATTTTTTATATCAAACAATCGTCGTCGAACAAGTAGTAATGAATATGATGGAGAACCAGAAGACACAGATCAATAAAATTAAACATTGTTTATATTATGGTTTAAGGGGCTATCCAGATATTATGTTAACATGTTGAGGGGAGGTAAAAATCCGAAAAGTTGATAACGTAATATCTGGACAACCCCTAATTACATTTTAAAATGTAAGAGAGCAGATTCTACAAAAGCCTAAGTTTGCTTGAAATGATTTAAAAGGTTACATCCTACTCACAAGGAACCATTTTGTTGTCAGTACAAAATCTATATCAAAATGAATTTTTGTTAAAGAGCACCAAAAATACATCGAAAAACGTGAAAAATTTTTCGGGCATGATCCTACTACCATTAAAGACGAACACCATTTCAGATTAAGGTTGAGATCTAGAAAATCCGTTTAATCTTTTTTTGCATCTTCTTTCTCATATTTTGTAGTAATTTTAATTATTTTTTCGGATTTTATACATACAGCACAATCATACTTGAAACATCTCGTTGTGTCTGTATTACGACACTAGTTGTATAGGAAAATTGGGTTGATCGGTTACTCTTGACTCCAGACAGAGGTATGCAAAACTTGAACTCGATACTTTTTTGAAATTCGAACTCGAAAAATTCATCAAGTTTTTGTTTTTTGTCAAATTTAAAGAACCGGATTTTTTTGGGAGAGGACTACAGAGCCTGCAGATCCCATTGTAACGCCGCCATTGAAACAAGATAAATTTTTTGAAAATTTGGAGGGAGCGTAGAGGTTTGAAATTTTGGGGATGCTTTGTTAAAATTTTTACTCCCAAAAAGGGATAATCTATTGAAACTCGAACTTGATTGAAGCTTAAACTCGAAAAATTCGATACTTTTTATGAAACTCGAATTTGATTTAAAAATAAAATCAGACTCAAACTTGAATTCGAATAAAATTTGAGGCTTGCATACTCCTGAATCAAGAGACTGGAGCTCAAAGTGGCAAAGTTCTTTTTTTCAACCAAGAAACAAATCACTTTGTTCGAAAAAGCCAAATATAATCATGTTCAAAAATTGCCTTCTTACATTTTAAACATTTTAAAAAGTTTTCAGATGTTGATTTTTAAACTGGCAAATTATTCTATTAATTAAAAGCTATCTTTTCATTAATCAAATATATTCAAAACTTGTTTTTATTTGTAGTTTTTACTACTTTTTATTTATAATTTTAGAAGTGAACAATAGTTGTATTATTAAAGAATAAAAGAGTTTTTTATATGAACATTTTTTTAGTTTAATTTATTTTTATTAAATGTAAAAAATTTCTTTCAAAAATTCGCATACAATGATAATATAAATGTCCAATATTTGTCATTTTTTCATTAAAAATAGGAAGTCGGGTTTTAGAGTCGAAATTTTTTCTGGATTTACAGGGTTGATTTGATTGAATCAGGTTCTGTGATATTGAAACGATTGTTCAAACATGAGAAAATTCAAAAATTTGCTTATTCGACCCTTTCCTGCGGTTACAATTAAAAAATTCTTTCGGATTCGTGGTCCCCAAAGGGTAAGTAAGTGAAAATAATTTTTGTCTCGATATCGATGATTTTAGTATTAATCGTCTTCTTTCATTGTATCGTACAACTTTTGCTTTAACACTCAGAGTTTAAATCTAACGTATACGAGATCGTTTGTACACACAGACAGATATTCCACGTTTATAGTAGTAGATTTCAAAATGCAGCGATTTCAGGTTAATGCTGAATAAATTATATTTAAATTTGTTATTATGGAAGTAAGATCAGAATCAGCAACAAGTGGTAACTCTTCTGAAAACTCTAGTACTCCAACACTTGCTTATAATGAATTAAATAATTCTGAAAACAAAATCCAACTTTCAGAAGAAGACCAAGGGAAAATACATCAAAGAGGCTTTAAAAAAATTGTCACAAATCGAACACCCCAAGATTTTTTCTTTATAAAAGTTTTGGGTGAAGGATCCTTTTCAACTGTAAGTCAATTTTAATCAAACTAATAAGTACCTTATCATCTTGATCCCTCAGATTTTATCGAAATTTTATTCTTCGTACCCAGCTTCCTACTTGATTTGCTAAAACTACCGTAAAACTTCTAATAGAACCCCATGGGGCTCTATTACCCACCACTAAGTTTTTTCGTACTAAAAATACATAATATTATTTTAACTGTTTGAAATATATGAAATAAACTATTTATTATTTATGTTTAAAACATATTTTAGGTATATTTTGCTAAAGAAGTAGATACGGGTGATGAATATGCCATTAAAGTGCTCCAAAAAAGTCAAATCCGCCGTGAAAAAAAAGTAAGCAAATTTTTTTGCCAAAATTTTGTGACTTACTTTTTTGGTCAAGCTCTTTTATCGCTTTGATTATGATTGTTTAAATTTGTTTAGCATCAAAATTTGATTATAACATCCACTAACACTTTAAAAAAGTATGCATTTGTCAAAGTGTATTTTTGAAGTCAACTTTTCAAAAAAGTGATTCTTAGATCTCTTACACTTTGAATATTTGAATCTTTAATTTGCTGTTTTAAATCATGAAAACATATGAAAAAAGTGTAATTTTTCGAGATTCACGTATCCAATATGTACAGTGAAAGGTGCACATAAAAAATGAACAGGATGTTCCAAAAAACCTGCACTGTTTGCGATTTATGTTGACAGGAAAATTGCATTTTCTCGAGTAAAATATTGGCTTTTGACCTAATTCTTTTTTGTAAATGTAGATAATTCATTTTTATACAAAGAAAGAATAGGTCAAAAGCTATCATTTTACCCCATAAAAGCAATTTTCCTGCAAGCATAAAATCACAAATAGATGGTTTTTTGGGCACCCTGTAAATTAAATTATTTATAGGTTGAATATGTATTAAGAGAGAAGGATGTAATGGCAGCTCTTACTTATGCTTATGGTGGACATCCGTTTATCGTAAAACTATATTGTACATTTCAAGACAATGATCGCTTATGTACGTTAATGTGAACTTTTAATTGATTTAGGAAACGCTAAAAATATGGAAGATACAGTAAATCGAAAGTTATGGGAGTTGTATTTTTTGCAGACAACTTTAAAGTAGCTTAATATATACTAAAGTTTTGAACGGGCAGGAAATTGATTTTTATCTGACAAGGAATGCTATCAATTTCCCTACTCCGATTTTTTCGAACCCGGGCTCAAACTATAGTTTTCTTATTTTAGATTTTGTGTTAACATACGCAAAACATGGCGAAATGTTGAATCTTTTAAGAAGATTAGGATCATTTGATGAAAACGTAACTTTATTTTATGCGTCTGAAATAGTTTATGCATTGGAATTTCTTCATAAATGTGGCATTATTCATCGTGATCTTAAACCTGAAAACATTTTATTATCTGATAATTGGCATGTTTTAATTACAGATTTTGGAACCGCAAAAATTTTAGGCTCCGATAAGGATGGTAAACTTTTTTAAGCTTCACTTGGAAATTATGTTCATTTATTGACGAACATTTTATTTATTTTAGTCCCTGATATGCAACGAGTTAAGAAACTAATAGAAGAAAACGAACAAGATGACCGGTCATCTGGTCCACGTAATTCGTTTGTAGGTAGGCACGAGATATTATTTAAACAATATATTTAAAATAAATTATAGGCACAGCTCAATATATTAGCCCAGAAGTATTAAAGGGAACATCAGTTGGTCCGGAATGCGATTTTTGGGCTTTGGGAGCCATTATTTTTCAAATGATTTCTGGCTTACCACCCTTCAGAGCTGTAAACGAATATCAAATATTAAAAAAGATTGGCCAGTTAGATTATGATTTTCCTAATGGCTTTCCAGAATTACCAAGAGATTTAGTTTGCAAATTATTAGTTGTAAATCCGGAAAATAGACTTGGACATGCACAAACTGGAGGAATTGAAGCATTAAAGAAGCACCCATATTTTAAAGTAATTATTACATGCAAACACTTCGTTGCCCACGACCCACTAAACCTTCACCATAATTCTGTGTGACAGCGTTCATCACAACAAACAACTCAACACTTAAAATCTCGAGAAAAATGTTGTTTTTTGATATAATTCTTTTTTGTAAATGTAGAGAATTCGATTTTCTACATTTGAAAAAAAAGAATTGGGTCGAAAGATAACATTTTACTCGAGAGGATGCAATTTTCCTGCAAACATAAAATCGCAAAATTTATGATTTCTTTGGGAAATACTGTACACGATAAATGTCCGAAATTTAAGAAAATGATCAAAAATTGGTATTTTATTTTCAAAATCCTTATTGTTATAATAATAAAGTATTTCAGCTTTAAATTTTATAGAACATTGAATGGGAACTATTGCCAAATCGTCCTCCTCCTCCAATAAAGCCTTATGTGCCAGCAAGTAGTGGTGACCCGGCTATTTATAGTGATTATCAATTTCCAAATGAATTGGAGCCAGGTCTTAATGAAGCTGCTTTAACAAGACTGATGGGATTTGGAAATTTAAATTTAGAAGAAGGAATAGATTCTGATGACGATATACTCGAAAATGTTGAAGAAAATAACGACAACATTTTAAAAAATGATTTTATCTTAAATCAAAAGTTGGAAATTCAAGTAATAATAATATTGCATTCTTTAAACATAAAATGCAGAGAATTTGCTAAAAATTAAGGGGTGTTCAAAAATTTTCAGGTACGAGATATACAGGGTGGTCTACGCAAGTGTCGACACCAATGATTTGTCATTACCTCCGAGATACTATCGAATTTTTCGATGCAATCTTTTTTGAAAGCTAGATAGGCTAAATCTCCATAAACGGGGTGACTTTATCTAAAAAATAAAAGTCCCTAATATTTTATTTTTGCCTTACAATATTTGGTTTTAGGAAAAAACGCTCTTAATAATCGAACTTTTCAATCATTTTCGCGGATTCTGAAAGAGTATAGTCGATTTTTTTTAATTACAAAAATCATGAAAAAAAGAATTTATATTGTTTGAATAAGCGCATTTTGAAGCTAACATGCTTTTTGCAGCAAAATAAAACGCAGCGAGTGGAATATGATCCTGATACCTTTGAAATCAAAGCCAAGAGCTCTACTACTGAACCATTTTATCCTTCCAAGAGAAAAGAAAGAAAAATATAAATAATTTTTCATGATTTTTTGTAAGTAAGTAAACTCGACCATGCTCTTTCAGAATCTGCAAAATTTTTTTGAAAAATTCGATTGTTAAGGATGTTTTTTTGCTAAACCCAAATATTGTAAAGCAAACATAAAATATTAAGAGCTTTTATTTTTTAGCAAAAGTCACCTCATATGGTGCACATTTAGCCTAGCTATCATAAAAAATCGTCACGGTTTCGGAGATGATGACAAATAATTGGTGTCGAAACTTGCATGGATTACCCTGTTCAGGATGAGTAAAAATAATTGCGAAAAAATAAAATAACTATAACTATTTTAATTCAAATTCAAAAAGCATAATCTAGAGATCATTTCAATGCGAAATTTTATGGAGAACAATTTTGTAGAATATCACGTTTCTTGAAAAATTCATTTAGTGTTAAAAAAGGGCGCAGGAACCCCAAAAACAAAACAAACATATGCATCCCCAGAAGGGATGTATTAAATTAACGGTCATTTTATGCAAAATTTCAAGTATCAGATAAAAATCAAATTTTTGACCACTAAATGAATTTTTCGAGAAAAAAGATGTTCTACAAGGTTGTTCCCCAAAAAATTAGCGTTAAATTATTTCTAGTTGATGCTCTTTGAATGTGAAGAAAAATAGTTATGGGCATTTTATATTTGGTGAACGTTATTTTGACACACCCTATAAAGTAGTATGCATAATTATAAAGTCAACCAAAAATGCTGAAATCTTGTTATTTTATTTTTTTAGCGTCGAGAAAATAAATATCATAAATTTGTTGATGATAATCTTATACTTAAAGCCGGACTTATTGATAAGAAAAAAGGGCTTTTTGCAAGAAGGAGGATGTTTTTGCTTACAGAAGGTCCTCGATTATTTTATGTTGATCCAGTTAATATGGAGTTAAAAGGTGAAGTACCCATAACAAGAGAATTACGAACAGAAGCGAAAAATTTTAGAACATTCTTTGTACACACTGTAAGTAATAAAGGTTAAAGTTAAAAAATATTAAGATAGCCGTTTATCTCTGGGAGCCTGCGAGATAAGCCTACGGAAAAATGATAATAACAATATGGTTACCTCTTTATGAAAGAGTGACCCAAAAGTTCTTACCGCTAAATATTGGTCTATAAAAACAAAATAAACGCATGTATATTTGTCCAACTACAGATTTTAAATGTTAAGATTTTAAAGAACAGGCTCCAATTATCATCTTTTTCTTTTACAAGTTTTCAGAAAGTTTTTAAAATTGGCAACAGGTCCGGCTCCAGGATCTAAGAGTGGGGGATGGCAATAGTGTAAATTTTTCAAATTTATGATAAAAAGTTTTTTGAAAAGTCTTGTAGCAACATATTTACAAAAAGTAATATTTTTAATTTAGCCTAAAAGAACTTATTATCTGTTTGACCCGGAACGGCGTGCAAAAGAGTGGTGTGATGCTATAGATGACGTACGAAATCGTTATTTTGAAAAATAAAACGATTCTTCAAAAAATTATATCCATATGGTTCAATAAAGAGGCCGGAAATATTATAAATTAAATCATCAAAAATACAGTCGAAGAAAGAATCGTCATCTAGAAAATCTGATGAGCGAAAGAACTCTTCTAAAAATTTAACTTCACTAATTTAATAAATAGACTGTAAATTTTATTATTACATCAATAAGGAAAATATTGGGTTGAACCAAAAGTTTTTATACTTTTAAGCGAATTGTGATACCGATTTTTTCTAAAAATGAATCCTACGGGAGGGGGGGGGGAAGGAAATAACTTTATACGGGTGTTGGGATTACGCTGAAAACAACAAGTGCGAATTTTAAATGTTTCTGAGAATCGAACGAAAACCATGATTATAATATTTTGAGTAAATTGTAAAATGGGAAATAATTTTTGCCATCATTTCATTTCGTTTGTATAGTCGAAATTTTTTTCTGGGTTTACACGGTTGATTGAATCAGGTTTGGTGATATTGAAACGATTGATCAAACATTAGAAAATTCAAAAATTTTCGAGATAATTTGCTGATTCGACACTTTTCTGCAGTCAAAGTTCAAAAATTTCTTCGAATTCGTGTTCCCAATACCCGAAAACCTCGAGTACAAAAATCAGCCGATTTGGAGGATTTTTTGAAAAATCGATTTTTCAAAAAATCCTTCAAATTGGCTGATTTTTGTATTCGAAATTTTCGGGTACCGGGAACACGAATTTAAGGAATATTGGAATTTTAACTGCAGGAGAGTGTCGAATCGGCAAATTTTCTCAAAAAGTTTTGAATTTTCTAATGTTTGATCAATCGTTTCAATATAACCGAACTTGATTCAACCAAATCAACTGTGTAAACCCAGAAAAAATTTCGACTATAATTCATTTCATCCCGTTTTATTGAATGCGTGTTTATTTTAATTTATATTTCTTGTGTATGGTCTTAACTTCTATATTTTAGGCCATACTCTTTGCGGTTATTTCAAGATTACTATTTTTACTTGTTATTTATACTATTGTTGGATAAGGATTTTAAGGAAAAAGGGGTATGTGTATTGAAGGAAACAAAAAATTTTAAGCCCAAAATTCACGTAAAAGTATAAAAACTTTTGGATCAACCTAATATTTTTTCATGTAACATTTTTTGTAAACATAATATTTTTGTGTAGGGTGTATAAGTGATTTGCCGCGATTTAAAAATGCAATACTTTTGATAGAAAAAATATTTTTCATGCGGTTTTTTGCAAAATGCTTAGAAACCGTGGGGATTTTAGACATATTCAATAAAATCTAAAATTTTCATCAGAGACAAAAATTGGTCGTTGATGGGTTTGATCCTGCTCATACAACCGGGGAATAGGTTCCCGATGGAATTGAGCGATACAAAATTTTCCTGTCTCCCTACATAGCAAAAATATAAAAAACTCCTAAAAATAGATTTTCTCGCCAAAACACCAGCGACCAAATTTTTGTGCTTATGATTTTTTAATTAAATACATCTAAAATACCCCAATGTTTCTAAAAATTTTGCAAAAAACCGCATAAAAAATTTTTTCTATCAAAAGATATTGCATTTTTAAATCGGGAAAATCATTGATACACCCCGTAGTATTTTTTAAGTTGTAATATTGAGTATTTGTTGTAACTTTTTTTGGTTGTAACATCGAGTATTTTTTGTAACTCTTTATGTTGTAACATCCTTTTTTCAAACACGTAAATGCCTTACACTTGAAATCAAATTAGTGAAGTTCAATCAGATTTAAGAGGCGATATACGGAAAGGTCGAACATTTTGAAGTTTTTTTCCACGGACCTAGAAAAACTGAGATCGGAATATGAAAATTGAACCCAAAAGTAACACATTGATGCATTTGAGGTAGTGTGCAACCTTATAAAATGTCCATTTCTAGGTCCGCTGGATGTTTGAACATTCGAGATATCACCTCTTAATATCAAGATAGGGAAAATCTCATACTTGTTATTAATATAGAAAAATTACCAATAAATAAATTCAACTATATTCAATTTAATTAGTCGTAAATTTTAGTATAGTAAAATTTTATAGACTTGTAAGTAAATTGGAGAAAATTATTAAACTTTAGCTAAATTAGGGAAAATTGCCTAGAACGTAGGATCAACCTAAAGAAAACAAAATACAGATGAATCTTGATTCGATTTTCAAACAAATTTTTGATTTTTAAGGATCATAAATAATAAATTTTTGCTCCCTAAAATCAAAAAAATTTTGAAAAACAAATTCCCCCTCTCTAGTAAGATCGAACCTAGCGATCTCAGCATTGATTAACTTGCCAGATCTGATGGTAGGCTTCTCTATCTATGGAGCGGCAACTTTTTTGCACTCTTCTCGTGACTTTATGTATTCATTCAAAAATAAAAAATTGCTTGATTTTAAACTGAAAATGCAAAAAAACGATTCTTTTTATGGAAAGATTTGAACATTTTTGGTGAAAAAAGGAAATTTTAGACTTTTCTTGTGAAAAGTTATAATGAATTTCCATTAGTATTTTTGGAATTTTTATTTTTGACAAATTTTGGGCAAAATAATAAGGGAACTCTTATGATTTTTTTCGATTTTTGAACATTTTTTGAGGGAATTACCCCTTTCTCCCTGACTATGGTACTGACAAGGGAACTGTCAGACTTGAGAGATACGAATTTTTTCCAAAACTAGCTAAAACTGTTCCTTATGGCCTAAAATAG
>JAQGCP010002447.1:0-10420 GCA_034699885.1 Acrobeloides thornei | reverse complement strand
AACTACAACGATTCAGAACATGCCGTAAAAACAAAAAATGCTCCATTTTCATGATCTTTCCGAATATATCATTTTTCATATGATTGTAAATTACTGGACTGGTCCTTTAAAAAGGAAAGCTCTCTATACGAAGGTTTGCCTAGATTGTTGCGCACAGTTTGAGCCCAAGATCTCAAAAAATGGAGGATACCATAAAAAGTTATTTGCATTTGAAGACAGCGAAAAATCGTAAAAACGAAGCGCATTTTTATAATACAGAAAAGCTTTTCAAAAAAATTTCTTTTAGAATTGTGGATTAAAAGCCGTAGAATATTGCAAGAAAAGAAATTAGTCGAATTCATTTAATTTTCGCCGAGATATTGCAATATATCGAAAACGCCACTTTTTCAGGATTTGAACGAATTTGTAAAAAATAGAAAAATTGTCACAATGTCAAAATTTCTTAATTTCAATTGGAATGAGTTATTAGCATTGTAAAAACCTATTTTTCGCGTTTTTATCCAAACTCTAATTTGTTCCCACTTTGGTTCGCCGTGACCCGGTGGTCCTTTGATATAAAAAAATTTATACCCTTACATTTCTAGGATTCTTTTCGTATATTGTAAAACAATAATTTTTAGAAGGGAATTGTTCAAATTTGTCAAGTGGAACTTCAACATATCCATCTCGTTTATAACTGTAATAGAGAGTTTTTTTTAAAAAAACTTCTCCAATGTTCACTTTCCAGTTTTTACATTCTCTCTTAGCAGTTTCATGCACATGTCTCCATAGCTCTTGATAAGTTTTCACTTTTTTTTTATTAAAACCTACACTAAGCGTTAACTCATCTAATAACTTGCGTCCATCAGAACTATACAATTTTAATCGAGCAAAGATCTCTACAAAACTCATTTTGTTTCAAAATCTAAATAAAAAACGGTTTACTTTTACGACGGGAAATTAAAAACACGATGAAAGCAGAAATTAGAACAAATAAAACAACGCCAAACATAAGCTCATATGATAGCTCAGTTATGTTGAAAAAAGGAGAAAAGTAGGTGAATATATAACCATGCGAAAAATCTACTGGAAATGGATATTCAAGATCAAATCCAAAATAATCTTCTGCTTCCACAAGGGTATTAGAATCTGTTTTGTAGGCATCCACATTTGGTACATTTACAGTAGAATTTGAACTAGTGTCAAAAGAAATTTGATCAACAGCTACACTTTGGCTATTTGTAAGCCAGAAAACGTTTTGTACAAGGGTATTAAAATCTGTTTTGCAGACATCCGCATTCGATAAATTTACAATAGAATTTGAACTAGTGTCAAAAGTAATTTGATCAACAGCTACATTTTGGCTATTTGTAAGCCAGGAAAAGCCATTTGTAAACCATGAAAGCATTATAATCTGAAAGATGAATCCTATAACTTATCCTAATAATAAAAAAAGAAAATTAAGCAACTTATAAGTCATAACAAAATTCGAATAAACGTTGTTTCTCTCAATGTGTTGAAATCAGTATCCATTATGTAAGAACTGATAAAAACGAAGAGGCGGGGCCTGGTAGAAAACAGGTCTGCATTCAATTAATAATTGTTAATTTATTAGATAAGCTGAATTTATTAAATAAACTGTTAATTTCTTAATGTGTAACTTAGGGACCTGAAAACCGGGGAATATCCGCCGGTTATCCCCGGTCGGGGGATTTTTTGTAGACCCCTCCCCCTAAACAATTTTTTCAAGGAAAGTGATGTTCTACAAAATTGTACCCCTTGGAATTTTGAGTTGAAATGACCTCTCGTCGATATATAGCGGTGTAGAAAAGATCGATTTCAAGACCTGGGAAAAACATGCTTTTTGGAAAAAGCACGTTTTTCTTTTTGGAAAAGCACGTTTTTTTCGGGTCTTGAAATCGATCTTTTCTACACCGCTATACATCAGCGAGGGGTCATTTCAACCCAAAATTTCAAGGGGTGTAACTTTGTGGAACATCACTTTCCTTGAAAAAATTGTTTAGGGGAGGGGTCTACAAAAAATCCCCCGACCGGGGATAACCGGCGGATATTCCCCGGTTTTCCAGTCTCTGGTGTAACTATAAATAAAATAGTTTAATAATATAAAATTTTTATTAACTTTTAGGGCCTGTTCCTTCGGTAAAAAAATTTACAAGTACAAGTGAAAGTACAAGTACTTGTAAAAAAATTTATAAGTAGGATTTATAAAGACAACTATAAAAACAAACGTAAATTAATACTTTTTTACAAGTACTTGTAAAAATTTACAAGTACAGCTACAAGTACAAAGACCGGAGGAATAGGTCCTTAATCAATAAATTTCCATATTACACGAGATTCAATGAATCAAATTTTCTGAAACATTACGCACTGATATTGAGTCATTAGGAAAGTTTTAAGCTTTTGCAGGTTTCATTGAATCTATAAAAGTGGCACTTCTGGGGGTTTTCCTATGCGAGGAATCGACTGCGCGCATTGCCGTGCAGTGAAAAAATTTTTTTCAATTTTCACTTGAACCAAGGGGTAAAAAATTCAAATTTTTAAAAAGTTCTCAAAATTTGCTGATTTTTTGTACCCGAGAGTTTTTCGACATGGAGAACTCGAATCTAAACGAATTTTTTGATTTTGATCACAGGAAGGTACCCTACGAGGGGTATACTTTCTAAAAAGATTTCATAACGAAAATCGCTTAAATCAGTGTTAGGATAATTTTTTTCATGCATCGGCAATGCCTGCAATCGATTTCGCACATATAAAACCCCCTGGACAGCCGATTTTCCGGCGAAAATCTGATCTTTAATTCATTTTCGCTTCAATACACCCGTCATTTTCCCTTAATCAGGGTAGGAAAGCATTTTCCTGATTCAGAAATGCGAGCAATCGATTCCTTGCATAGAAACCCTCCCCCATGGGGTCATTTTTTTAAAGATTCGATGAAACCTGCAAAGCTTAAAATTTTCTTAACGACCCAATAGAACACCATTAAAACAATAAATTAAAACAATTTACAAAGATTTCAATTTCATACAGGAATAAACCTATGAAGACTTTAATAAATGCCCATATCGTTTCATATCTTCCTCATTTTGTTTCTTCCATTTTTCTAAGATGCTTTTACAATGGCCGACAGAGTTTTCTGGTGTAGTCTTTTGCTAAAAAGTTAAAAAATTACATTTTCCTAGGCATTAGGGTGTGCAATGACCAAGGCAATGTGGGGGCAAGAGACAAGGTAAGCCTTTTTTTCAGCATAAGCTGATTTTTGTCCCACTCAATTTTTGTCTCGGGAAAATTTTAATTTTTGCCCTCCTCCTCATCAATTTTTAGGTTATTGTAATGATATTATACCAAAAATTGTGTATAAATTTTGGCTCCCCAAAACTTGGGTAGAGTAAAAATCAAAATCTTTGCCAAACTTGCACACACTTATGCACCGAACATCTTACAACAGACGATTGTTTCCACTTTCCTTTAGTCAAATTTCATTAGCCGATGCCGGGAATTGCAAGTGCGACAACGTAGTTACGCCACTTCCCTGGCCAATTAGACCCATTCCTGATGTCATAATTCAAAAAATTCTTCCGGATTCAAGTTCTCATTATCGAAAACCCCTGGATAAAGATTCAGACAATTTGGAAAATTTTTTTGAAAACACCCTTAATAAAGAAGACCTAGGGGTAAAAATTAATATATTCAAAAAATCGTCTGAATTTTTGTATCCAGGGGCTTTCAGTATTTGGGGGAAAGAATTTTTCGATTTCAACATCAGGACAATGGAGAGAATCGTCCGTTGTAAGTTGTCCTTTTTGTCTTTTAAAAATGAATACTTTTTCCTTAGTTCCAACTTGTGTCAGTTTGGTGAAAATTCTAGGATATTCTTCTCCAGGGTGAATACGATTCCAGAAACGTTGAAAACGAAATTTGAGCTAAAAAAAGAAGGAATCGGTTGAACATAGACTACATTTTCAACACGTTGATTAAAATTGATAACATTGTTCCGGAAGAAAAGTTTTTGTTTCGGATCTACCGGTTCGATTAGATATTTATTAGATTCCTAAAAACGACGTTTACATACATTGGTAAGGACGAGGGAGCTGAAGATGAGGACATGTCACCGATTGTTTTGTTGATGACCAAAAAATTCGATGGTGGCAAAAAATTAGGGAGAAGACCACGCTTCCGGACCCACTATTGCGGACCTACACTTGCGGACTAACACATGGGGATGATACATTTGCGGATACTACGCAAATACACTTCGGATCAAATTTGAATTTGTTTAAAAATAATCACGAATGAACATTTTAAAATTTTTTTACAAGTTTTTTAAAATTAACAAATTTAAACACTCATGAGTCTTCATCTGTCTCTTCTCCAATTTCCTCAAAATTGTCATCATTATAATTGTCTGGTTGAGGCGAAGCCGGTGAAGGACTAGAGGTCGGTGAGTCAACGAATGGATCCCATTCATTAAACTTTTTACGGACCAAAAAAATCAATATACAAAATTTATGCTATCTTTAAAAAAATCCAAAATTGGTCCGCAAGTGTAGGTCCGATAGTGTTAGTCCGCAAGTTAGCATCCGCAATAGTGGGTCCAGAAGCGTGATAGCACCAGGGAGAACATCCTCATTGGTCGGTCGATGAGGAGGCCCCTCCTAATTATTGGCTTCATGAGGAAGTAAGTGATGAAGATTCCCTCCCCTTGCCCGCGTATGAAGTGGATGATGAAAAATTAGTCCAACTTACAGCCAAGAGTTGCTCGGATTCTTTGACCATCTGTTCCAACTCGAAATCATCAGAATTCCTTTCTCGTAGTTTTAGAGTCAACAGACCGGAGATGATATCTGGGACATCCAATGGTTTCATTTCAGCGAGAAGACGTTTTGAAGCTTCAGCCTGGAAAATTTTTTTCCTTACTCATTTATAAACAGCACAAAATACTTCTAATTGCCTAATCCTGTGTTGAGCCCATTTTAACGACTCCATCGTTTCTCTATACTCTTCTTCCATCAGCATCGACATAATCAAATCGGGGAAAGCGTTAAATGGAGTCGATGTTGGTGTGCCTGGTATGCTGCCTGGTCCTAGCATATGAGTCTAAAAGTGCGAATAATGATCATGTAGTGTCATAAAAATTGAAAAATTTCTCAAAAGTCCAAAAAATTCATGAAATAGAAAAATCCATCAAAAGATTTGATTTTCAGGCACAGTCGCTGCAGCTGGCAATTGGTGTGGGCCTATGCAAGTAAAAAAAAGTGTTCCTTCTCGAAACGAAAATATTTTTTCTTGTAACATGTTTTACTTTTTTTTGTAACATAATTACTTTTTTGTAACATCTTTTTGATTGTAACATTGAGTATTTGTTTTTGTAACATCGAAATTTTGTAACATCAGTTCCGAACTTATTTTTGGGCATCATACCGTGTTTATTAAAAGCGTCAAAGTTGAAGCCCAAGACTTAGGCCTTAGGCTTAGGCTTGTACCACGGCTTTTTTCTGTGTCTTCAGAATTGAATCGTCTGGATTTGCAATCGAGCTTTCAAGAACTGGATCTCAGATCTCAAACTGAGTGTAAGCTCTTTCTTCAACATTGATGCTTTTAATAAATACCCCGATATGGTGTCCAAAAATAAGTTTGGAAATGATGTTACAAGATTTCGATGTTACAAAAAAAATACTCAATGTTACATTCAAAAAGATGTTACAAAAAAATACTCAATGTTACAACCAAAAAGATGTTACAAAAAAAGTAAAGATGTTACACGAAAAAATACCGTCGTTATTTTTCTGCTTATTCGATCTTGTTCAATATGTTCAGAAATAAGAAATTGTCTTGAGACCAAGCATATGATAAAATAAAGCCTCACAGCCAAAATAATCACTTGAGGATAAACAAGAGGTATAGGAACCCAGTCATAACGTAGAAGCGATGATAAGCCATCTCTGAATTTTTGAACTTCCTGAAACAAAAAATTGGCATAGTTTTAAGAATTTAGCTATACCTTCAGCAATGAGTCTAAAATTTTTTCACTTCTGATTTTTCCTTCCAAATGAGCTTTATAAAGATGTCCATTTACCCATTGAATAGGTGTCCAGTATTGACTATAAACATCATCGATTTTTCGTAGTTTGTTCATTTCGGAATTTGTTAGTAGGCCTAAATTTTATTTCTTGAAATGAGTTTTGGTAACATACATATCAGAATCCTAAAATGGGTCCAGGGTCTGGGCTATGAGACTCTATATGGGTCTCAGAGTTCTCATCTGTGTACCCAATAGCCTAGTAGGCCTGAAACCCATTGGGTCTAAATCCTCAGAATGATTCATGGGCGTACCCCTTTGTGGACCCCATTTGCGGAAATTTTTAAGATTTTTAAAATTTATTAACACTGAAATATGAAGGCAAAACACATTTTTCAGACTACAGGGGAGGGGGGGGGGTAAAAATTCTGTCCTAACGCGCAAAAGTTTTGTCCATTTTGTGAAATACTTTTTGCAAAATACTTAACTACTTTTTTGCATTTTTGTGAAGAGTGGTATAACGAAACATACCAGCAGCAACAAGAGTTTCCAAAGTCGGAAATCTCTTCCTAACTTGCATACTAATATCCCGAAGCACTAGTGCTTGATGCAGCACCATATAGCGAATGAGGCTCCTTTTGAGCATTCTCGAGTCATTATCGTTTTCTTTTATAAAAGTTGCAAACGCTATGGCAGCTCTAAATTTCCACTTTTTTAACTGGCTGAAAAATTTGGCGCTGGACTGTTTGGGAACGGACATTTGGGGATGTGACATTTGGGGACGGACTTTTGGGGATGTGACATTTGGGGATGGACTTTTGGACGGATTTTTGGGGATGTGACATTTGGGGACGTGACATTTAGGGACGAAGAAACATATGATGAAGGCAAAATAATTTCAGAATGAAAAATATGAGACATTTAAAGCTTTCTGTATACATTTAAACCGTTTCTGTATTTATAATAAAATTGTATTTTTAAAAAAACCTAAATTAATTTCGTCACCAAATGACACATCCCCAAAAAATCCGTCCCCAAATGTCCGTCCCCAAATGTCACATCCCCAAATGTCCGTCCTCAAATAGTCCGGCGCCAAAAATTACTCATGTATCCATCCAATTTCTCGTAAAATCAACGTCCAACGACTAACAACAAAAGAAACAAAGAAACCCAGCATAAAAGTTAGGGGTAAAGTCACATTTAAATCATTGTTTAGATAAATGGCTAGGGCTTCAAAATATCTAAAAAGTGTAATTTTTTAATTTTATGGTGAACCAACTATGAGTATGAATCAGGGGTGGTAAACGGCTGTGATTTTTACAACCCGGGTGAATAAATTACCTGCCCCGTCCTGGTACATCTTTTTAAGTTCATAAAAAAACGCGATCTGGGCCGGGTCTGGGTCGAGCGCGGCTTTTAACATCCCTGGTCAAAAAATGTTTTGCCTGCGGCGCTGGTTTTTGCTTTACCTCAAGTTTTTTTCAGCAAAAAATTTTCGCCCCTGTCGGCGCGAAAAAAAGGGGGACCAAAGTGATTTTTGAAAATTTTTTGAAAAATCGAAAAAATCATAACATAAGGGTCCCCCTTATGTTTTTCCCCAAAAATTTGGAAAATTTTCGGAAAAAACATAAGGAGGGGGACCAAGGCAAATTTTTGAAAATTTCTGGTAGGGCCCCCCAAAACTTTGGAGCTCGTACGGCCCTGATCAAAAATATACCTTTGCCATTTTGGTGACAACAAAAACCTGTACATACAACTTATTAACATATATAAAATTGTCCATACTGCTAGTTGAGAAAAGGTAGCCTTCCAAACACTGCCTCTCCATCTGCACAATAACTTTAGAACACTTTTAGTATTGGTTGTAGAAATATCTAGTGTATAGGAAACTGTCATTTCTAAAAAATCTACAGAATCTATCTACAAACATATTGAAAATACAACTATTCACGAAGAATCAAAAATTCCAATTAAAAATAGGCAAAAAATAGATCACACGTGGGCGCGTGGTCTGTCGTAATTTTTTTTAAAGCACAACCCTCTTGGCCGCCAGCACAACCCCACAATCCTGGTTTGTCATAACGACAGACCAAAATAATAAAATCATCCCTCTCCCTCGGTACGATTCTCTTTCCTCTCCCCGGCACGACCCCCTTGACCCCTCGGCACAACCCTCCGACCCTGCCTTGTCGTCACGACACCCCGCAGCCCACGTGTGAAATAGATAACGAGTACAATGATATGGTGCATAACAAATGGAAAATGAGTTAATTTTTTTGAGTCTTTACTTTGATTAGCATTTGTGGGTCATTCTCTGAAAAAAATTTTGGTACCAAAACAGTCTATATAGGGGTAAAATCATGCAAAAAATCGATTGCGCGAATTCTCGAAATGTGAAAATGCTTCCTTGACCCTGATTCAGGGAATGGGGTGGGTGTATTGAAGCGAAAATCAAACACTTTCGGATTTTTATGAGAAAACCGTCAATTTTTAGGTTTTTCTATGCGGGGAATCGATTGCGCGTTCTCGAACCGTAAAAACGCTTCATTGGCCCTGATTCAGGGAAGGTGGTGGGTAGTCAAGGAGGTGGTGGTCAATACACCAATTCCTCTCTGAATCAGGGTCAAGGAAGCGTTTTCACGCTTAGGGAATGCGCGCAATCGATTTCCCGCCTAGAAAAACCTAGGAACCGACAGTTTTCTCATAAAAATCCAAAAATGTCTGATTTTCGCTTCAATACACCCACCATTTCCCTGAATCAGGGTCAGGAAAGCATTTTCACTCTTCAGGAATGCTCGCAATCGATTTTTCGCATGATTTCACACCTATATAGTTCAAAAATCGAGAAAAATTTTTTTTCGGAGAATGACCCCCAAATGGGTCCCCCCTTTAAGTATCGGGTTGTACCATAAGTATTTGTCGCTCAAAAGATACATCGAATTTCGGCATTTTCGATGAAATTTTTTTCAGTAGTATGCAAGAATGTATGAGTAGTACGATTTAATCAATCTTTTTGAGCACGTGCCGAGGTGAATGCAATAGGGACTCAAAAGGATGCCAATAATGCTTACAAAATTGCAAACAAGATAGACAATGAGGGGAACAAGAGCAAGGAAAAGGTCTAGGAAAATTGCAGAAACAATATGCATCATCCTATACATTTCAGAGCATGAGAGATTGATGTTGACTTTTACTTGAATTAAGTCTTTGATCCTCTCAACTTTTAACTAATTTCTAGTACCCGCCCATTATGCGGAATAAAGTGAATATAATTCTCTCGACAAATGCGTTGGAAACAGGAACTAAACATGAAGATTGCAGGCGCATCATTGAAAAAAAATTACCTGAAAGAATTTTACTGACCAATATGTAAAGATTGGGAAGATCGGCTTTGAAATATGTATAGATCATAATTTTTCATATTTTAGACCAAATTGGCCAACAAAAATGCACCGACTGTATCAATCAATGCCGTGAATGTATTGCTCAAAACCATCAACAATGCCGTGGAAATGACCATGAACAAATTCCGGGATGTGTTAAATGTCGTGAAACTTGCCGAAAATGTCGTGATCGATGCCATTAATTAAATTCTTAACCAAAAAAGTACAAAATTGTATACATAATTTTTTATTTAGTTATATTGAACAAGTAAAAATAATTTTTTATTGAAAAATGACATTCAAATATTTTATAAAGTCAAAAAGGGTCACATAGCACAAAAAACATAAAAATTTTTTTACGATTTTGTTCTGCATAAAAAGTAGTGGTAAAACATATCAAAAACCGAGGCGGCAGTGCTATTGTTAACAAATATAACCCCCTACTATTTATACTTTTTGAAATTTATTAGCAAAATTTTTATAAGTTTGGTGGTATGATAGAACTTTGTATAATAATAACTCGAGATGATGCTCTTAGAAATCTTGGGAAAAATCGATCTTTTATAGATTCTCGCAAATCACTTGAAAACATGCACAATAGGATTGGAGTAGCTAATCGCTTAGCGTCTTCTTGTTGTATACTAAAAAACATAGAAATTTGTTATGAATTTATTGGGATGCGTAACAGGGCTGTCAAAAAGCAAATCCTAGCGGCGCTCCGAACCACTTAATGTTAATCAATTAGTTGAACAGGTTCAATAGAAGATGACATCCCTATGTGGTTGTGGGATTTTTTTAGGGTACCCCCATAAAAGTGGTGCCAATCGTCTTCTCTCGACCTCCCTACAGCTTTAGTTTTAGCGTCCCTGCTTAAAGGGCCAGTCCAGTCAGTTACAATCATATGAAAAATGATATATTCTAAAAGAACATGAAAAATGGAAAATTTTTGTTTTTACGGCATGTTCTGAATCGTTGTAGTTTTCGAGATAATTGCGTTTGAAATTTTGAATTTGTTACA
>JAQGCP010002446.1:0-10421 GCA_034699885.1 Acrobeloides thornei | reverse complement strand
AAGTCTTTGACACTATATCGAAATTCTTTTTAGGAGCCGAGATCTAAAATTGCCCCGTTCTTGTCGTCCTGTTTTTGTCATCTGACCCCATTGACTCAAATCTGACCCCAAAAATTCAAGTATCCTTGCTAGACTTCACCAATTTCCATCCAAAATCACAGCCATGAAACTCCATTTTCAAGCTCATGAAGATTTTCGAAGACAAGCTCTCGTTTGGGATGATGCACGAAGGCTTGAGGAAAACACCGCCACTTGTTGATTAAAAATTAATGTGGGACCTTTACACTCAATAGCCATTAAGAGAGTATGGCGAACCCTCTTTTGGTGATTTCTGCAGCGTCGGAGGGACGGATGTCGCGTTTTAGACGAGGACATCCTTTCGTGACAAATCGTTGATATAAAAGGGACAAAGATTTTGTGGAAAGAAATCTTCTTCTGGATAATTTTTAAAAGTAAAAATGTCAATTTTGATGTGATTTTCGAAATTTAGCCTAGAAAAATGGTTTCAAAAAGTAACATAATTGGTTCCACGACAATGAATTCTATATACTGCTGTTCATAAATATAAAGCCACCATGATTTTTTGGAGTTCCGGGCAAATTTTTTAATAGATAGATCGTGGCAGAAAAACATATTTTCAAGAAAAATTTGGTGTCCCAAGGCCAAAAATTAAAAAATTTGCCCGGAACCACACGTGTACAACCCCCCCCCCCCGAACCCCTCCGGATTTGGGGGGAGGGTCGCCCACAACCCGCAGGTCAAAATGAGCTTCGCCTGCAAATTTTTTGCGGGCGAGCCAAAAAAATTTCTTATTTTTTCAACAAAAATAGTTTCTTTTTGCAATTTTGCATTTCTTTTTTGCCAATTTTAGACTACAATGACGGTATTTGAAGCTGAAGAGCAGTCTGAATTAGAGTTTGAAGGACATCTTGGTGATCCGGATGAAGAACAAGAGATTCAAGAAAGCGAAAAGCCTCGCTTTGTCTTAGTTGAACTTTAGCAGTTAGAGAAGCTATTGCAGCGTTGCCCTGATTGTGGCAAAAATGGAAAACGCAAATTGTGGAAGAAACGATTGAGTGCAAGAGGAAGCATAGACCTGGACATCACTTATCATATCTTTTGAAACTGATTTTTTGAACTAAAAACTTAATTTTTAAAAATTTCATGTTTTCCTCTCAAAACTCGATCACCTATCTAATATAGTATGCACATACTGAAAGTCGATTCGCATGTAAAAATTTTCACCTTCCATCCATTCGTTCTCTTTCATTTCTTGCGGATGGATGACTGGCGCGATGAGATAATTGGCGACAGCTGTTGGCCTAGTCCCGGTTTTCCATGGCCCCGCATTGACACGATTGTTTTCAGGAAATATTGGCCGGCTTAGCCTATTATAGGTACATGTGAACACTTTGAAGAAATAGGGTGGGGAAAATGCTCTCTGCGCTAATTTCCGAGTAGATAAAAAGGTGGCGACACGCTTTTGTCAATTGACCCATTGGAAACAATGTAAAAATTTTCGGTTGTCTGTTGAGTGAATCCTAGTCGCCATGGCAAGGTGGAAAAAGAAGAGATATTGAAGAACAAAAATGAGTTTAGCGAAAATTATTTCCATTTAGTAAATGGGTTTTAAAAATTTACATATTAAAAGTAAGTTTAATGGTAATTACTAAAAAAATAAATTTGTAGTTTAAAAAAATTGTTTTTTTAATAAGTTCTATTTTAAGTTAGAAATGATGTTAATTTTTTAACAAAAAATAGTAAGCAAATTGTGAACAACATTTGTTTTAGTGATAGAAATCCGGGTCAATATGAGTTCCGGGTCAATATTAAATCCGGGTCAATATGAATATGAGAAAATGTATGTGAATTTGAGAAAAATATCACATCTAAGATATCTTGATAAGTGAAGAAATTTGCCTTTATAATAAAGGCATCCAAAAATTAAGTAAATTCTTATGATTTTAATGAACTGAAATCATTTATAAAACCATTATTTATAGTTGATAAATTTATCGTTTTCATAAGTTCAAAAATAAGTTAGACAAAATGGTAATTTTTTAGTTGCATTTTGGTCACCAAAAATTAACTTGTTTCATTGTAAAAATGTCGTCCAAAATTGTATCATGCCATATCATCTGTTGTTATTCATCCACTTATATTTCTTTTCATCCTTCCGCTTCTAGTCCCTCATCCGAACATTGGAACAAAGGTCAAAAGTCCACAAACACGAAACTGACCGTACAATGATGGATGGTTTTTATTATCTCCTTCCCGATTATGGTAGAAGAATGGGAGTCGCGTAATCGGCAAAATGATTGGCGCTTCAAGCATAAAGGGAATAAAAGAAGAACAAGGACAATCTCGGCATGGAAATTTACCCCAGGGATTTTGAGAAAATGGGATGTTCAAAAATGCCGAAATGAGTCGAATGAAATGTCGTTGAAAGGCAATAAATTTAGATATAAATTTACTTCCGGGCTGAGCAACAATTTTACAAGAAATTTTTGACAATATTTAAAAAACGTAATTATTGCTTGTTTGTTAAGCTCAAAAATTATCATGATAAATGACAAGTTTTATGAAAGTAACACTCATCAGTAATGTTTCTTTAAATTCTTTTTTATAATTATTTTTAATAAGTTCCGAAAATTTGTTAGACATAATAGAAAATTTGCCAAAATGTAAAAAATGAACAGAAATTGAAGGCCTGTCATTAATCGTTATAGCTAATTGCTGCACAAATTGTTGTAGAATTATACAACGCGTTGTAGCCACGAAGAAAAATACACTAAATTTCTACAACGCCACTAATTGTCGTAGAAATCTACAACGGGTACGACAGAAATTTCTACGACGCGTTATTTTCTACGATACATGCCGTCGTACCAAGTGTCATAGAAAAACATAAAACACTCAAATTCAACTTTTTACATCGGTTTTTCCACTTTTTAAAGATAGATTTTGCAAAATTTTACGTTTTTTTACTTTTTTGTGACAATTTTGTCAAGTATGGCAATAGGACAACCGTCGCAAATCAATATTACATTCATCCGTTATACGAAGTTGGTACCTAACGAATTAGTGGCTCGTTGTAGAACATTTAGTGATAGAAATTTTTTCTATAATGAATTAGTGGAGGGTGAAAAGCGCGTGAGTAAAATTTCTTACAACCTGTAAAAATAAAAATTTTATCGCAACAAAAAAGCCTTTTTTTACTAAATAAGGGCTCAAAAATTTAATAGAACTGCAACGACAAAAACTTTAAAAATAAACATAATTATTTAAAATTTTTCAGTTCAATTTTTGATGAGTTCAATTTCAAGTTAGGCCTAATGCTAATTTTCACTTTTATTTCATCTCTAGATAGGCACTTAATTTTGATGCCCATTGACAATAGATACACACAAGCGTGGGAATTTTCGCACATTTAGGTTGTTGGTAATAATTTGTATTATGCCATTGAAGACAAAAGAGGAAATAAATGAGGTCAATGCATAAACAAGGCTAAAGATTGGGTTAATGTAAAAAGTTTTAGCATAATTTTAACAAAAAAATTTTGGTTCATGGGTCAATATTTACAAATTATGTTCATGTTTATAATTTTGAAGCATTCAAAAATTGAAGAACCTCATCACGATACAGCTAATTTATACTTTACTAGTTCAATATATAAATTCATATTTTTAATAAGTTCAATAATGATGTTAGACAACACATAAATAAATTTTTAAGCTTTAACATACAAAAATTGCACAAAACTTGTTTACCGCTAAATTTTTCAGCGTCGATAATGTCAAAAAAATGTCGGCACACATCAAAACCTCCTAGCCTTGTTGAGCATGGCGTAAGTTAATTAATTGCATACGATATCCAGCCCCAATAGTCAAACACCTGATATTTGACCAGTCAACCAGCTGACGAATTTCTCGGCGACCTCCATGTTGTTTTACAAGCTACTCGATTGAGGATTAGGTAACACCTAAGGTTATACTCAATTTTCTCATGTAAATAACCAATTATGGACCGGGAAATAGGGATATGCCATAAAATATTAGCTTAAAAATTATTGGATTGCTTCAAAAATTCGCGGACTTGAGTTTGAAACAATCAAATATTTTCTGAGTTCTTTTGCTTCCTACTTATCAGGCTCGCTTAGATCTATGCTTGTGCAAAAAATTAAAGAATACTACATTATAGTTTAGGAGATAGAGCATTTTTGTGAAATTTTTAGGGTCAAAAATCGGCTTTTCGAGTATAAAAATGCCTTCACGAGGTCGCCGACCGTCGTTTTTGGCACTTTTATTCACAAATCGGGATCGAGGAATCGATTGGCGTCGGTTTTATTTGAATCGGAGTCGATCATGAAAAGTTGATTTTTTGACACCCCCACCCACCAGGTCCACAGTGTTTTTAAATTTTTCTCTCTCTATTTCGTGATCAGGGACCATATCCTATCGAGTTTATTGGAAACAAAAAAATCCCTGACCCTTGACCCGCCGGCCCGGTGATCCTTACAGATACCGTGTCTTAAATGAAAAAAATCAATTTTTTGCAGAAATAAATAATCACGGCAAAAATATTTGCTAGAGCTGGGAGTAGAACTCTCGACCTTAAAGGTTCAAACCCAACGTTCAACCAATGCACCAACAACGCAACTATTTATCTATCTTTAAACACACAAATACTGTAAACATGTCCGAAATTGAGCGATTTTTAGGTTAAAAAAATTGAATTTCTATTTAAAATTTTTATTTTTTGAAAAATTTTTAAATTAACTTTTTTATATGAACAATTTTGAATATAACTTTAGAAAACTATGATAAAAATCTTTTTGATCCCATTGTTTACAAAGTGATAAATTTGGTGATACAGGATTTAGTCATTTCCACGTGATGTGCCAGTCTCTATATTTAACCCGTAAATCCAAAGTCAAAGTACACCTCAAAAGTTCAATCCTTTGATCAACTTTTTATTTATTTATTTAATGAGTAGCACTAGACTAACACCTCCACCCAATTGGCATCATCCCCAATGTGACCCGGCTATTTTCCGGTCATGGTGTCAAAAGCATCTGAATCATCCATCAAAAATCGTTATTCAAGAGAAAAAAGTACTCGGGCAACTATAAAAAATGTGAACGCTCAGAAATTTACATGTCAAAGTAGAGAAAGGTGTGACGCGAACTTGATCTTTAGGCCTAAAACAAATGAACGCGATAGATTCGGATATATCAACCAGATGGATAAGTGCAATCAAACAGTCGAGTGAAAAATAGGGGGTGTAGATGGGTCTGCTCGGTCGAACCTTTTGATACTGTATTTTTATATAGTACTAGAGGCCGAGCGCTAACGTGCTTGGGGTTTTTCCGAGCGGAACTCCCGAGCGACGTTCCCCGTTTTTCTTTCTTCGTTATTTTACTCTGGAATAAAATTTCACTTTTTACATAATTTTACAGAGTACAATAAAAAAACACACAAAAGTGAAATTGGTGCCAATCGTCTTCTCTCATCGTCCCCAACAACTTTTGCAATGGCACTCAGGGTTTAAATCTAACGTTCCCGAGATTGTCTGGGCAACAAACAACCTCACAGACAATCATCATACGTTTATAATAGTAGGATAGAAAATTAGCATATGCATATCATTTCGTGATTGGTCCCCTGTGAATTTTTGTCCTTTTGTTAACCTTCTATTAGTTAGTACCACTTAGGTCAAAATTGAAAAATAGCATCGGCTTTATGTTCTCAGACAATGCATATGATAAATAAATTAACCACATTAAAAAATTTTTAGGGTATCATTTTACTCAACTTTTCATGCGTATATATTCTATCACTATAGCTTTATTGATTATTTGTGAGCTGTTTCTATCCATAAATGGCTCTAAAATTCATATCAAAAGTAAGATTTACATGATATAAATTTTTTAATTTTAAATTTGTAGACCATAAAAAGAACTTAAACAAAGTTTCTAATGCTCATGAAACAGCATTGTCAAATAGTCAGCTAGAGACTGCAAACTCAAAAATTGAGCATACAAATGTAAGCTTTCTAAAAGAAAATATGACAAAACCAGATTGCTTTTAAAATTTGTCATTTGATGAGTCCAAAAACGAAGTTAGACAAAATGTTAATTTTGATAAAGAAATTTTTATTTAACTTATTTTTGAACTTGTTAAAAAACGCAAATATTTAAAAAAAGATTTTTATCATAAAAATTGTAAAATAATTTTTTAGCAAGAAATTTCGAACCCCATCATACGATTTGGAAAACGCTCAACTGAATCCATGAAAACACGATCAACGAGATTTCAAAGAAAAATTGCTTGATATCGTGGAGGCAAAAATTTTCGTGCACAAACTTTTATAAGCTTGTAATCCTTAAGTTGATGTGTATGTGTTTTTTTCAATAACTTATAACTAGAAAATAAATGTTTTTTTCAATACCTGATAACTAGTGTATAGTCCTTTTTCGTCAAAGATTTTTTTAATAAAATTTTTCCGCTTGAATCAGGAATTAAAAGAAAAATTGTTTATTGAAACGAAAAAATTTAAAAATTCTTTTGAAAAAATTTAAAAATTTTTTCGAAGAATTTAAATTTTTTCTTTTCAATAAGCAATTCTTCTTTTAATTCCTGATTCAAGCGGAAAAATTTTATAAAAAAAATCTTTGACGAATAAAGGACTATAGTATCCGGTCGGCTAACCCGAAGAATTTTGATTGAATTAACTGATCCGGATACCGATCGGTTAATCCGGTCTAAGCACAGGATAAAATGGCATTTTAAACATTTTTCAAAAATTCTAATAGTCCCCCATTATGATTTTTCACAAAAATGTCCAAAATTGATCAAATTTTCACTAAAAATCTCCAAAATTTTCAATTTGTCATAAAAATTTATCACATTCGAAAAAACAATGGCGTAGCTGGGTAAGTCAATGATTCCCCTTCCCTTCCATTCGGCCCAAGTGACCGAAAAAACGTAATGGTTCCCCTTATGTTTTTAACCAAAATTGTTGAAAATTTAAAAAATCCTATGGTCACTCATTGCGATTTTTCAGCAAAATTATCCAAATTTCCCATTTTTATCAACAATATGAAAAACTCCTGGATACAAAAAATCATCTGGAAAATTTTAAAATTCGATTTTTTTAACTCCTTGATTCTCTCTTACAGTAAAAATACTGTAAAGGATGATCAAGGGTTTAAAAAAATGGAATTTTAAACAATTTTCCAACTGATTTTTTGTATCCATGGGTTTTTCGATATGAGGAACTCGAATATGAAGGAATTTTTTGTTTTTGATCACGGAAAAGTGGAAAAAATCGACCGTTGTGGAAGTTCCATTGTGGAAATTCCGTTCTGGAAGTTCCTAGAGCCCCCAGGTGTGACCCCGTTTTAGTAGATCTCTCCACCCTTGGGCATTGTGTTTTACTTTTTTACCTTTGACGATTTACTTGCTGATTTTCACTACCGGGGGTTTCTATGCAGCATGGTTCCCGAAAATAAGGAAAAGATTTCTAGCTGTGCAATCTATAGTGAAATACACTATAATGTGCTATTTAGTGCCTGAAAACTTCCGTTTGGCCGTAAAAATTATCTACAACACCCCTACTTTATTTTATGCTTGGTCTCGGGCCAATTCGCGATGGATCAGGCATTTTTTCTGCCTCTGAAGTTCAATACCATCGATTTTACGTGTATTTTTTGAATTTTCTAACCTGACTAAAACCTGATTTGAAATACGTCTGACAGAAAGAAATTTTGGCCGAAAAAATTATCTTGGGTGTTTTCAGAGGCAGAAAAAAATGCCTGATCCATTGCGAATTGACCCGGGACTCAGCTAACGTCATAAACAGCTGACGAGCAGCCTTACCGTATTCAGTTTCAATTAATCCGGTTATTTTTTATCCGGTTTCGGTTAATTCAGTTAAATTTCTTCCGGTTAACCGACCGGATGTTACTCTAGTTATAAGGTGTTGAAAAAACATTTATTTTCTAGTTATAAGTTGTTGAAAAAAATAAATGCCGGACAGTTGGTCGACTCGGACACTTGGTTGACCCGGACAGTTGGTCGACCGGACACTTACCCGACCGAACACTTAGCCGACCGGACAGTTGGTCGACTCGGGCCAAAGCCTAAGACCTAAGCCTAAGCTCAAGGCCTAAGCCTAACGCCTAAGCTTAAGGCCTAAGACCTAAGCCTAAGGCCCCTGTCTGGTCGGCCAAGTGTCCGACAGCGAAAAAAATACATATACATCAACTTAAGGATTACAAGACTTATAAAAGTCTGTGCACGAAAATTTTTGCCTCCACGACATCAAGCATTTTTTATTTGAAATCTCGTTGATCGTATTTTCATGAATTCAGTTGAGCGTTTTCCAAATCGTATGATGGGCTTCGTAATTTCTTGCTAAAAAATTATTTTACAATTTTTACGATAAAAATCTTCTTTTTAAAAATTTGCATTTTTTTAACGAGTTCAAAAAATAAGTTAGACAAAAAATTTTTTATCAAAATTAACATTTTGTCTAACTTCGTTTTTGGACTCATCAAATGAAAAATTTTAAAAGCAATATGGTTTTGTCATATTTTCTTTTAGAAAGCTTACATTTGTATGCTCAATTTTTGTGTTTGCAGTCTCTAGCTGACTATTTGACAATGCTGTTTCATGAGCATTAGAAATTTTGTTTAAGTTCTTTTTATGGTCTAAAAATTTAAATTTAAAAAATTTATATCATGCAAATCTTACTTTTGATATGAATTTTAGAGCCATTTATGGATGGAAACAGCTCACAAATAATCAATAAAGCTATAGTGATAGAATATAAACGCATGGACAGTTGAGTAAAATGATACCCTAAAAATTTTTTAATTTGGTTAATTTATTTATCATGCGAACATAAAGCCGATGCTATTTTACAATTTTGACCTAAGTAGTACTAACTAATAGAAGGTTAACACTTCAAAGGGACAAAAATTCACAGCTTTCTCGACCCCTAGTACTATATAAAAATACAGTATCAAAATGTCCGACCGAGCAGTGCCATCCACACCCCCCACTTTTCACTCGACTGTTTGATTGCACTTATCCATCTAGTTGATATATCCGAATCTATCGCTTTCATTTGTTTTAGACCCAAAGATCAAGTTCGCTTCACACCTCTCTCTACTTTGACCTGTAAATTTCTGAGCTTTCACATGTTTTGATAGTTGCCCGAGTATTTTCTTCTTTTGAATCACGATTTTTGATGGATGATTCAGATGCTTTTGACACCATGACCGGAAAATAGCCGGGTCACGTTGGGATGATGCCAATTGGGTGGAGGTGTTAATCGAGTGCTACTCATTAAATAAATAAATAAAAAGTTGATCAAAGGATTGAACGTTTGAGGTGTACTTTGACTTTGGATTTACGGGTTAAATATAGAGACCAGGACATCACGTGGAAAATGAAATCCTGTATCACCCAATTTTATCACTTTTTTGAAAATTGGATCAAAAAGATTTTTATCATAGTTTTCTAAAGTCTGAATAAAATTATATTCAGGCATTTCTCAAAAACTTTTCCCTTTCAGCGCTGGTAATTTTACTTTAACTCAAAGATTACAATAAAATTTGCCACTTTTCAACAAAGATGTCCCAAATTCGAAATTTTTTACCAAAAATCGTAATTTTTTGAGCATTTGCAGTTATAAAAGTCAATGGCTTTTTGATATCAAAAAATTTTAAAAATGAAGTTTTTGAGAATTATTGATTGATTTTCATGCAAAAATAACATCACCAATGTGTTTTTCGCAAATTGGAGATACCCTTTTCGAGAAAATTCAATTCAAAGTTTACTAAAAATGGCCGAAAATTGTATAAATTAACGGTAAAAATGCAAATTTTGGCCATTTTTAGCAAACTTTGAGTTGAATTTTCTCTAAACGGGTATCGCCTATTTTCACGAAAATTGGAGTACTACCGTTTTTCATCATGCTCTATCGATTGGTGGTGTTATTTTTCAAAAATTCCTTAAAGAGTTTAAATTTTCGTTTCAATACTCAAACCACTTGAAAATTCAAAAAAATATGTCCATAAAACGGAGTGATGGAACTAGAAAGTTGCAAAAGACGGCATTTGATAAAAGTTTTGCGTTTTTGAGATATCGAGCTTTCTTATTGGGAAACTTATGCTTGAACACCCTGTACTATTACTAGGTAATTTATTATCTGGCCAAAATTATACACAAAGCAATTAATTAAATTTTGTATAAGCGATCACTGGCCCAAAAGCTTTTAATTGGTGCAGGCAATTAAAAATTTTATTTTTTGCTTATTTTTCAAAACTGTTTTATTTTCATTCTTCGGACTTGGTCACTCTAGCATACAGGTTATATAAAAAGAGGCGAATTTTTTTATTATTCATTTTGGTT
>JAQGCP010002445.1:0-10422 GCA_034699885.1 Acrobeloides thornei | reverse complement strand
AAAAATTCCGTGAGGCACAATTTATCACTCAACAAGTGTTTTCAAAAAATCGAAGTTGATGAGCCAGGCTGTCATGGGAGAAAATCATGTTTATGGAGATTGAATCCCAACAAACAAATAAAAATGGATCAAGAGATTCGGAAATGGCGTGAGCGGCATGAAAAAAATATTTTGAGCTGTATGACATGCCCAGGTTGGTATATAGTACCATAACGACTTGAAACGGATTTTTTTAGCCGATTTGAACTTGATTGAAGCTGGAAAGAAGGGTATGCCACCTTCGGTCAGAAAAAGACAGCCGATGGAAAAACCTGTTATAAACATGGTATTTAGATGTTTTTTGTTTAAATAAATTGTATTGTTTTTAGAACTGGCCGAGAACAATAACTCAACCAAAAATCATTCGAAGGCCAACATTTTTGACGAAAGGGAATAGCCATTTTAAAGTATTGGTATGAACTTGCAAGACAACATTTGTGTAACAAATCCATTTTTTAGCGAAATCCGAAAATCACAATTTCCGATGGAGAAACTGTAAGACAAGCTGCCGCTAGAAATTTGGAACAGCTTCTTCACCAAAGATCAGCTCCGATCATTCCTAACTATAGACAAAATCAAAATACAATTCATACAGTGCATAAAACCAATAGTGATGGAAAAACCACAGTATGAACTTTTATACACCGCATTTACCATGAACTTTGGCTGCTCGATAATCGTCTCGATCAGTTGGTCGAGACTCGACCTAGTCTCAACTATGTTTGAATGTGTCTGAACATTGACACGAAAACTCTGAAAATTTTCAAATTCAGAGTTTTCGTGTCAGTGTTCAGGGGCATTCAAATATAGTCGAGATTCAAGTCTCGACTTAGACCGGACGCCATACTCAAACGATTAGCGAACTGCTTTATAATTCAATATTTCCTTTTCAGGTCATCCGCGTGACCTCATCCGGACGCCATACTCAAACATTCAATAGCCAAGTCACATCTATGCCAACTTCTATTTCATCTGATATTGTAACTTCTCTACCTTCGACTTCCACAACGGCTACTATCAGAATGGGTGGAATTACAGTAAGAGCAGTGGATGCAGATTCAGTCATGGAACAACAACAGCCTGCAACTTCTTCGTCTCAAATCCAACAACATCAATCACCTCAACATTTACAAACAACCTTTCCCATGCTGAACCAACGTCCTAAGTCACCCGAATTGAACTTTGCTAGAATGAATGAAGATAATAGGGCCATGAAGATTGAACCTAATGAAGAACCACCGCAGAGAAATGGTAAAGACTTTAACATTTTTTCAAAATAAATAAATTTTCTTTAGATCCGATGCCTCCAGTATTCTCTCCGATGTTTTACTATGACCTTCTTCATGAAAACGACAATCGAACTCTCCTTGAAGCACCTATGGGAAACCATGAGTTTGAAAATCGTTCTCTATCCCCGCTTCATTTCGCTTCCTGTCCTTATGAAACGGTTACAAATGCATTGAATGATAATAGTTTATTACAAAGTGCTCTAGCTCAAAGTCCATGCAAGAGTAATATGTAGCTATAGAAAAATGTTATGTTTCGCATATAGTAAACAATATTGTAAGATATTATTTTGGGCTAACATTGTGAAATGCAAGGGAGGGTCCCGAACTGTCCGATTGCTTTTAAAAAACTGTCTATGTCATATTGTAGAGGACTTCATTTCTAAAGTGAAGGCCCTATAAAAAGGGCAAAATGGTCATCCTGGACTCTACAATACTACATAGACAGTTTTTGAAAAGCGATCGGACAGTTCGGGACTCTCTCTAGTAAGATCTTTGTTTATTGCTATTTTTCTAGTCCAACATATAATTGAAATTAAATTTATTATTAATATAATAACTTGTTTATTTGTTTATGTATTCTTTTTTATGCAAGCTATTGCTTTTTTATTGTTTCATTAACTTATTTCATTTATTTTTCTAATAATTTATAATTCCTCAAAAACGAGCTATCCATATATTTCCATAATTTACTATCCAACATACAGAATGGCCAAAGCCCGTATCTAGGATTTACGGAGGGGCAAAACTTGACTCGTTATACAAGCTTATACAACCCGTTGTGTGGCTTGTGCAACGAGTCAAATTCAAGTACGACTGGTTCCTACATTGCGCGACGGCAGTGCAACTGTCGTACATATAAGCCAGTGCGACGAAAGTGCGACTTTTCATACCTTTTTCGACAAGAAAAGTTTTCAGCAAGGTCGTCATACTGAAAATTCCATCGTAATGACGCTAGCAAAAAGTGTCAGTACGATGGTCTTCCCGACAAGATTTTTTCAATAAGACTGACACGAGCATATATCCGACTTATAATCTCCTAATTTTACTCATCGCCCCGATACAACATCGACGAGAAGGTCAAAAGTATGACGAGTGCACTAACAGACGCTAGCTGTCATACTACGTGCTAGGAGGGCCTTAAAGGGGAGCGTCGTTCGGAGTCACTCTCAGAGAAGTCGAGCGCCGGAGGCACTCGACTCCTGTACTTCTTTTTTATTAGCCCGTTGATACACCACAAATAAAATTTTGTTTGTTGCCTTTAATTTTTGTTCAAATGTCTGTATATAGTTGTAGGAATAGTAGTTGTATATTTGGGATGTAATTATTATACTTGTTATTATTTAATTGCATGCAACAATTGTTGATACTATACAGGGTGGGCTTAAATAACCCGCTTTCATATCGAACGGATTTTCTATAAGTTTTGATGCAAAGTTCTAGGGGTTAATTTTATGCGAAGAATTGATTGCGCGCATTTTCTAAACATGAAAAAATTACACTGAACCTCATTTAGGTGATTTTCGCTTCAATACACCCAGAATCAGGGTCGAGAGAGCATTTTTGAATTCTGTTCTAAAAACCAGAGAGTAATTTTATCTGAGCAATCAATTTAGCGCATTACCAAGACGCAAAAATGTTTCTCTGAATCAGAAATTACCCCTGGTAGATGATTTTTATATCAGAATCCAAAATAGTCCCCTTGACCCTGATTCAGAGAAGAAGTGGGTGTATTGAAGCGAAAATCACCTAAATATGAGTCAGGGTAATTTTTTCACGCTTTGAAAATGCGCTCAAGTCGATTCTTCGTATAAAATTATCCCCTAGAACTTTGCATAAAAACGATCAAAACTCATAGGAAATCCGTTTCATATGGGGGCAGGTTATTTAATTCCACTCTGTAGTGTGGTTAAATAAAATAACTTTACAAAAAATTGGTTAGCTCTTTCGTTACGGATGATATCATATGGGTACTTTGGTGCAGATAAATCTGGTCTACAAGACACATGCAAAGGAGAAATTTTAACAATCTTTTCCTATAGTTAAGGTTGTCAGATTGCAATTTTTAAGTTGGAAAAAAATCGTATTCGCTGAATTAGAGTCATGCAAGTATTTTCGAGCGTCGGCAGAAAGTGTCGATGCCGGCAGCTGGCAGCGTCGAAAAATTGTGATGCTGGAAACGTCCGACACCACTAACGTTGGAAATACCGAAACTCAAACCATCGCGATGCTGCCAGCGTCGGAAAATCCGACGATGATAAGGTCGCGACGCTACCAGCGTCGGAAAATTCGTCACAGGAAAGGTCCGATGCTGGCAGCGTCGCGACTGCTCAGAGTCAACAGCAACGTCGTTGCTGTTGAGTGCAAAAAAGTGTTTTGAACCTGCGGGTCCAGCATACTTAACTTGCCAGATCGGATGGTCTGGCAACCGACCAACGAAACCTGAGGTCGAAAATTTTGAAATCATTCATTGAAGCAGACTATAATTAATTTTTTGCCTACGAAATTATGAGACTTAAGGAATTTTGTTTCATTTTTTGTTCTTCATTTTCTCTTTTACATTGCCAAAACCCTGTCCTCATGGCAATATCTTCACAAAGTCTGCGGGAAATAGCCGTTGGTCGAAACATAGGCGGAGTCGGTATGTTTTTAGCGGGAAGAAATCAACCCAGAGTGGACACTACCAAGATGACAACGTAAATCATAATGGTCTCCCATTATGATTTCTCATTAAAATTATTCAAATTTTCCATTTTTTCAACAAAAATGTTACAAATATGCTATTTTTTCTATTTTTCAGCATAACTTTATATTTTCTGAGCATTTTCAGCTTAAAAACAAGCATTTCTGAAAGAATTTCGCTTGCGGTGCTGGTTTTTGCTTTAACTAAAGAATTTCACCAAAATTGTACTAAATTTGACATTTTTATATAAAATTTTTAGCACTGGTTTTTTCCTTAACTCAAGAATTTCAACAAAATTTTCTTTGAAAATGAAATTTTCTCAGCATTTTTAGCTTAAAAAGAGTTTTCAACAAAAAATTTTACTCTGTCGGCGCGAAAAAACATAAGGGGAGATCATGGTGGTTTTTGAAATTGTTTAAATCGAAAATAATCACCTTAGTCCCCCTTTATGTTTTGCCAAAAAAGTGGGACCTTTTGATTTTTTTAAAAATTTTTCGAGGGAGAGTGGGCCTCCCTCGAAATTTCGGAGCTCCTATGGCCCTGGTTACCGAGATCGTCCGTACATTCTCACAGACAAACAGACATTATAGTAGGATTCCAATATATATGGAAAATGCTCGAGTTTTGGCAACTATATGTGAAAAATTTTAACTTTTCTAAAAATTTTTAGCAAGCTGACATGAAGTCCTTCTTTTTAGAAGATAAGCCTCAGCAAGTTCAGGGCACCAGCCAAGAATCTTCGTCGCTTACAGAACCCACTTCACAGCTATTCCTTGCACAGCCTTTAACCAAATATGCCAAAATCGAGCAGATTCAAACAACTCAACCAAAAATGATCGAAGAACGGGAATATGAAGATTTTGGGAAACCTTCTTATTCATATTCTTGTCTTATTGCATTAGCTCTAAAAAATAGTGCCACAGGACAGCTAACTATCTCAGAGATTTACACCTTTATGTGGTAAGAATCATTTTGTATGACCTTATTTAAGAGGATTATTTAGCGAGCACTTTCCATATTTTCGTGGAGCACCAAGTGGATGGAAAAATTCCGTGAGGCACAATTTATCACTCAACAAGTGTTTTCAAAAAATCGAAGTTGATGAGCCAGGCTGTCATGGAAGAAAATCATGTTTATGGGGATTAAATCCCAACAAACAAATAAAAATGGATCAAGAGATTCGGAAATGGCGTGAGCGGCATGAAAAAAATATTTTGAGTTTATGACATTCAATTATTTTCTAATAATTTATAATCTCTCCAAAACGAGCTATTCATATATTTCCATAATTTGCTATCCAATATACAGAATGGCCAAAGCTCGTATCTAGGATTTACGGAGGGGCAAAAATTGACTCGTTATACAAGCTTATACAACCCGTTGTATGACTTGTACAACGAGTCAAATTCCAGTGCGACTGGTTCCTGCACTGCGCGATGGTAGTGCGACTGTGGCATAAGCTAGTGCGTCGAAAGTGCGACTTTTCATACCTTTTTTGGCAAAAAAAAGTTTTCAGCAAGGTCGTCATACTGAAAATTCCGTCGTAATGACGCTAGCAGAAAAGTTAGTACGATGGTCTTCCCGACAAAATTTTTTCAATAAAACTGACGCGAACAGATATCCGACCTATAATCTCCTAATTTTACTCATCGCCCCGACACAACACCGACGAGAAGATCAAAAGTACGACGAATGCACTAGCAGACGCTATCTGTCGTACTACGACTGTAGCGCGTAATTTAGCTCTAGACTCACCCAGTGGAGGGCTTAAATGGGAGCATCGTTCAGAGTTACTCTCGGAGAAACCGCGAGCGTTAGAGGCGCTCGGCTTCTGTACTTCTTTTTTATTAGCCCATTGATACACCGTAAATAAAATTTTGTTTATTACCTTTAATTATTGTTCAAATGTTTGTATATAATTGTAGAAATAGTAGTTGTATATTTGACATGTAATTATTATACTTGTTATTATTTAATTTCATGCAACAATTGTTGATATTATACATATTCGTATTTTGAGTATTCATGAGGAGTGTGCTTAAATAAATGGAACGATTTGTTTAAATAACATTTTATGAAACCAACAATAAAGTAATAACAAAATGTTTAAAACAAGTTCCGCGAGAGAACCGGGCTTTGAGATGAAGGGTATGTCACAAAAATTTTTTCATCGCTGAAAAGAAAATTTAGGTCGATATTCTTAGGGCCGATCCAAGTTTGGTCGAAAAATGGCCGTTTCTACCAACTTCTAGGGACCATAGCGCCAAGGGGAGATGTCGCCGGGTCGGGAGCCCAGAATTAAAGTTGCATAACTCGGTGAGTTCTATCAGATATCGACCTAAATTTTCGTTCAGCGATGAAAAAATTTGGCATCTATACTTTTTCTAAGTTTTTTTATTAAAATAAATTTCCGCATTATTAGCTTGAAATTTAGTATTTTAAAGAACCTCCCTGGGATAATTTTTGACGAGGAATCGAATGCGTCCACTCTCATTTCATGAAAAATTTGAATTTTTGAAAACAATTAAAATTTATTTCAATAAAAAAACTTAGAAAAATATATTAGAAAAAGTATGTTAGAAAAAGTTTATTATTCCTTGGTTCCCCAAGGGGAAAAAAATCGAATTTTTTCTTTTTCAATTTTTTACATGGATCGGCTTCTCCCAGTCTCAGGATTAAAATAGAAAATTTTTTAGCCAAATTGGATTTCAAATAAAAAAGTTATGAGCAAATTTTAGCGTTACGAAAATTTGGACTACCCTGTATTTTGTATAGACTTTTATTTTATCCAAAACCTTGATTTGTTTATCCTCCACGTGATTGTATTTGGTCAAATCCGAATCTTCCCCGAAGAATTATGATAAACACTAAAGATTTGATTTTGATAACAAAATCCAATATGGCGAGAGCCACTCAATAAGAATCTATATTGAATCAATATTTATCATAACCCTTTCTAAATGCATTTAATACTGAATTTTTCTATTCAAAATTATTTTTCTAGAAAAAATTTTCTCCGTTTAATCCGGCATCTCTTTTTTCTGTATATCGTTGGCCATTTCTTAAAAACAGTCATTATTGTTCGGAAAATGAACAAGTGTGAAACTGATGAGTTTCAGCTAAAACACTTACTAAAATCTAAAGAATTCGATATGGCTGTTAAAAAACTCAAAGAACCGTTTGGTGTAATTTTGTTAAATGAATACGCTGTTGACATGACGTTAAATTGGCTATGTAATACCAATAATATGTCTGATGTTCATAAAAATACATTGTTTGTGACATTGGACTATAAAGCAAGAGAAGAGCTGTTAAAGTTTTATCCAGAACTGGTGGTGTTTACTTGGAACGCCAAATGTCTTCAAGTAAGGCTTCTTTTTGTTTAAATGAAAAGACCGAGTATACCGTAAATCACGCGTATACACCCCCTTACTTGGAAGGGCTCGCTCTATTAGAGGATTTACGGTAACTTTAAAATTTTTTTAAATTTAGAGTCACTTCTTACCAAATGACGCAACTTATATGAGCTTCTTTTTGTTTCGCACTAATCTCATTCGAGCTTTAATAAGAAAGAAGAAAACCTTTTGGATGTTGCAAGCTGATACTATTTGGAGAAGAAACTTATTTGAAAAACCTATCTCATCTTCCACAATTAATGTCGCTCTTGATCAAACAGGTATTTTCGTTAAAAAATTTTCCCAATAAACTCCTTATAGGACATGAATTTTCAAGAAAATATACAATGAACGGCGCAAACTTTTTAGTTTTTGGAAATAGGTCCAATACAAAAGAGCTATTCGAAGATTTGTATTGGTATCAAAGCAGATTTTATGTAACTGATCCCGATGTTATGAAAGTTATTTGTTCGAATTCGAGGTATAAATGTGGATGGATGCGACATAGGTAATATCTATTTTTGAATGAATCTCGTTGAAAAACTCTAAATAGGTTCATATCTGGTTGGGAATGGATATATAGTCAACAAATCCGACCTCCCATGCTTATACAAATGGATGGTGAAGTCAATGGAAATAAGATATCAACCATGAAAAGGTTATTTATCAACAAAGTTTGACTATTCATATTTTTAGCTATAATCTATGGTTCCTTAATGATAACAGGACTTGCAATACTACTTCTGTTGTTCATGCCCAACATATCATTAAATCTGGTCAAATACCTCGTTTATTTTCTAGCTCAAAATTGAAACAAAAATTCATAATTTTGCTGGGGCAATTTTTAAGTGATCTACCACTATTTGGCAAATATTACAGGATTTATGGAGGAATTCCATCTCTTTATTTGCAAATTTTTTAAAACACTTTTTTAAAGAAAGCAGAGCTTTATGTCACAAAACGTGTCACAAAATTTTTTAAGGGTTATTACTTTTTCGTGCGATTTTCTCGTTTTTCTATCGATTTTCATCAAAAGTAACCTTTAAGAAAATTGTAGAAGAAATCAAGCTCTACAACTTTGTTAAAGGAGAGTTAAAACGAATCTTACTAGAAAACGATAAAATTCATTAACAAAATACAAAATTTTTGTGACACTCAAAGCTCAATTTTCTCGAAAAGTTTGTTTTAAATGATTGATTTTTAATATTACTTTGATAATATAATCTTTTTGTTACAAACATATACACAATAGTTTTTTTACAAACTTGGAGTTTTTTGAATATTAGCTTTTTCCTGCCTACTTTCTTCCAAATGTGGTGACAATCATGGCCTGAATTTTTTCTAAAAAGATCATTTTTAGGGGTAAATCATACGAGAAATCGATTGTGCGCATCGCTGAAGCGTGAAAATGCTTCCTTGACCCTGATTCAGGGAAAAATTGTGTTTTTGAAGCGAAATTTGTCATTTTGAAAATGCGGAAAATAACAATTTTCGCTTCAAAAACACAATTTTCCCTGAATCAGGGTCTGGGAAGCATTTTCACGCGATGCGCGCAATCTATTTCTCGCATGATTTTACCCCTAAAAATGATCTTTTTAGGAAAAATTTTTTTCTTGGACTAGGCCATAAATGTCACCCCCTTTAAGATCAAATGAAGGAACTTGAAAAATTTATAGCACCTTTATAATATTATACCATTTAAAATTTTTAAAAACAACAACAACTGACTCTTTAATTCACATAAAAAAACCCGAAATGCAAGATATGATGCATAAGGCATATGATATAAGGAATATAAGGGAAAGTATAACAATATCGTTTTCTATAGAACTTATTTTGTCTTAGTTTCTGTTTTCTTAGGTCTTCCAACTTTTCTTTTAGGAGTCAAATTGGCATCACAATTCTAAATAAGACCAACTTAAAGGACACTCGAAAAAATGCTAACATACCTCATCTATTTGCTTTTGGAGCCACAAAACTTCAGCCTCTTTTCGCTCAGAGTCTGCTTCTTTTCTAGCTAATTCTGCATTCTTTTTGGCTATATCTGCTTCCTTTTCAATAATTTCCGTATCCTTTTTGGCAACAAGTTTTACAAGATTTTCTATAAAACACTTTTGTGCTTGGACCTCGAGTTGTGACGTTAAATTTTCAATGTGTTCGTTTTCCCATCGTTTTTGCCAATATTCCTATAGACTTAGGATTCTTTGATCAATTCTCGAAATTATACTTTTTCTGAACACGCGTTTTTTAACAAAGCTTCGAGACGTGTTGCCTCGTTTTTCCACTCAATTGTTTCGACATTTTTTGGCTCTATTTTTATGTTTTCAAATAAAGACGATGGTTTAATATCTTGGTCAGTAAGGGGCTCTACCCTGAGAAGAGATTTCATTGATTGTTTTGCTCCAGTCGCTAAAGGAAAAATCTGAAATTAATTCTTAGGCTCAAAATATTACAGGGTGTATAAAAAACAGGAATTTGGGCGATTTTTTCATGTTTTTTTCGATTCGAAAATTTTTTTCAAAAATCCTAAAATGACCCATATAAGGGTAATTTTATGAGGGAAATCGATTGCGCGCATTCCCGAAGCTTGAAAATGCTTCCCAGATCTTGCTTCAAGAAAATAAGTGTGTATATAAAAGCGAAAAATGCAAATTTACACACTTACTTTCCTGAATCAAGATCTAGGAAGTATTTTCAAGCTTCGGGCAGACCCGGAATCACCCACGGGTTCTATTGATTCTTCACACATTGGGTGAATAAACAGTGGGTGGTGTGGAGCACCCGGGTGGGTGATTTCGAGATCTGGTACCCCATCTCTCTCTCACGTATGTTTCAACCCATAGAAAAACGGCAAAAAGTTTGTGCCGACATGTCGGAAAAACACCTATAAATTTTCTGCCAAAAATGAGGCGTTTTTCAAACTTAAGGATTCCATATCTTTCTTAAAACGACGATTCACAAAAAACCCATACTCAGTGTTATGCAGGAGGGTCTCCCCGACAATCTACAAGACGAATTT
>JAQGCP010002444.1:0-10422 GCA_034699885.1 Acrobeloides thornei | reverse complement strand
ACCGGTACCTAGAGGCTTATCGTAATGGACCATTAGTTTTTCATTCTCGATAAAAAGTGCGTCGGAAATTTCTTTAAGTTCGATGTCATCTTCATTTGGGGTCTGGTTTTGCCTTTTGATGAAACTGAACATGAAATCGACGCGTCTGGATGTGTTCTTTTTATCTCTATAATGATAGTAGTACCAGCCTAGAAAAACGGCAACAAAAAGCAAGAATATAACAATGCCAAAAAGTATCCAAAACCATGCTTCTTGCCATATCAATACCTCTTTTTTAACATTTATATAGCGGCCTTCATATTTTAATAAGAAACCTAAATTAAAGTTTTTGATACTTTTTAAATTCCGTTAATTCGATCACCAAGTTAACGACCTTTCCTTGGTAAAAAACTATCTCTAAAATTTCTTGAAAATTGTTTGGTTTTAGCAAGAAGATCGCATGAAATGTGAGGCCCAGATTTCTCCGGTTTCTTCGACAAAAATCTTTAAATATTATTTTATGAAGCATTGCGCATAAATTGCGGCCCTAGGAGGATGTCGCTCATATCGGCAAGGAGAAGGCATTAAAGCAAAAAATAGAATTTTATTCCTTTGCATAACTTTTATCCTCTCTGATCTCAGCGTCGCCTTCCTATGAGGTGAGTGGCGTATCCAGGAAGGGGGCATGCCCCCTCAAAATCGAAAATTTCTTAAAGGGGGTCCAACTTACGGCCGGGTAGAAAATTTTTTAACAAGTGACCCTTTAGGGGTAATTTTATGCGAAAAATCGATTTTTGAAAAAAGCCCCCATCCTTGTGGTCTGGCTGCACCAGCTAAAGTGTATATGTACTTATATAGCACTGAGTGAGAAGCTGAAAAGAAGCAGAGACATTCCTTCATTCTGTCTTCTTAGCTTTTCACACTACAACTACTTGAGTCTTATAGGCCTTTTGTGTACTAACGTTCTAACCTTATCTCTAATAAACTGTATTCCAAGTTCTATCCCTCCTTGCTCAACCTTAATTGCACCGTACGCAGTAGCCAGGGAAGCAATAGTGACGAGTGTGGAAACAGGCAGGGGCTTATTTTAATTTTTTCAAGGAAATCAGATATTGAATAAGCAAGGAAGCCTCTTCCCTTTCAAAATTTCGGGTAATTTTCTACTTCCTGGCGTTTGTGCGACATTAGAATAAAAGCTAATCACCTATTGAGTTTAATTCATCTATTTCCTTAGAATAAACCAAATTTACTTCAACTGAATTAAAAACGATAGTTTCATTTGTAAAGGTACCATTCTGATAAGTCTGTGATTGATTTTGGCTATAAATTTGTAAAGACCCACCATCTGGTACTTCTACATATACTAGTTGTATGGTTATTTCTGCTATGCCTTTATTACACTTGATACTTTTGGGTATATTTTGGGTAGGCGCGTTTCTGGGATAGTTATTTGACTGTATAATTCCCAATCCATAATCTTCAAAAAAATACCCCGTTATATTATTTGCACTTTCCCAGGTTTGATATTCAATCTGGAGTGTTCCATTTGGTGGAATGACAAAGTTGATCAAATTTCCATAAATAACAAAGTTTTCCAAATATGTTGAGTTTTCTTCAGAAAATTCAAATAGTTCATAGCTTTCATTATAAATGGTCGATAAAGCTTTGACTGTCGAGGGTCCAACATAATTTATACTTGATATGTACATAATAGGAAGTAAAGGGTTTGTCTGTGAAGGGTTTACATATGGTATCAATATAGAAGATAAACAATTGCCTGATGCATTTGCCATAGCATTAAAAGTATGAGTCGTTGCAAATGGAAAAGCAAAATTGATCAAATTTGTGTCGTTGCAATTAGAAAAATTCGCCTCTGTTATGCGAAACACATAGTAGAACCAATCATCATATGTTGTATACCAAGCACTTTGTTGTTCCTCAATATTTGTAGGGTTGATCGAAAAACTTCCAGTAGAAGAGTTGATAAAGAATAATTGATCCGTGTTATAGTATTTTATAGCAATATTTGATAAGTTATGTGAATCGTAAATAAACTCAGAGAAATTATAAGTGTTGCCTGGGACATTATTGGCTATCCATAATTGAAGTGTGCCAAAATTTGATATTAGATTAAATACAAGATGATCTCTTGGTTCATCTACTTCTGGTAAAATCAAGACGGGTAGCTCAGTGTTCATTGAAAGCTCGTAAAAGGAAAGATCATACTAAAGGAAAAAACAATTTGAAACAATCTCAATGTAAAATTTTTATGTGAAAAACGCTTTTTTGACCCTGGCCGCGGGTATGACAGAAACACAAAGATATGCAGCCTCGGGGGCGCTGCGTGAAATATACAACGTGCGTAATATGCATCGAGAAAAAATATATAAAAAATAAACAATTCGTTTCCCCTCGCGTTCCGAGAGATAGCCTACGAGATCTCCTCGAAAAAAATTTAGAATAATTTCTTTTTTTTCAAAATTAGCTCAGTGTTCATTGAAAGTTCCTTAACAAAAACAGTATGGTTGTCTGGTAGAATGGATAAAACTATTCATCTGGATTACAAAAACAAAAAATCGGGTCGAGAAAAACGTGACCTGATAGTTTTTGAGGCCTATCTTTGCACCTATATAAAAGTGTTGATAACGCTTCATTCAAACAGTCGTTGTGCCTCGTAGGAAAAGTTTTATGACTTGATCAAGGTACCATTGGAAAGCTGGTAGTTGTGCTTTACGATTATATATTGAACTCAGACAAGTTTTCGTTTCAATAAATACCTAGACTTAAATCTTTGCATTTTACAAGTTGTTCATTTGATTGCTCCCACATTTCAAACATTCGTTAAAAATCGAGTTTAAATCCGTTTTCATCGCATGATAGCTCAATCGTACGCTTTAATCACCAGATTTTTTTAGAAAACAAAATTATTGAGAAAAAAAATTATTTTCGATTTTTGAGCCCAAAAATAGTGAAAATCACGGTTTTTTTTAAATTGCTCCCACATTTCAAAAATTCGCAAAAAAATAGAAAATAAATTCTTTTTCAATATTTTGTTTTCTAAAAAAATCCGGTGATTAGAGCGTTCGATTGAGCTATCGGGGGATGGAAACGGATTTAAACTCGACATTTCTAAAATTCACCAAAAATCGAGTTTAAATCGGTTTCCATCGCCCGATAGCTCAATCGAACACCGACCCATGAAAACACATCCCCAAACTAAAAATAGTTATTTTTTCGAAAATTATGCAAAACTTCCTGTTTCTATAAATGCAAAGCGTTCAGCTTCAAGAGTGCGCGCAATCGATTCCTCGCATCGAAATGCCCCCTAGACAGCAAGTTTTCAGGCGAAAATTAGAGTTTTAGGCCATTTTCACTTTAAAAAACAAAATATTCCCTGAATCAGGGTCAGGGAAGCATTTTTAGGCTTTGGGAATGCGCACAATGATTCCTCGATCGAAAAACTCTCTAAGAGTTAGATTCCAGCGTTTTTCTTGCCGGGGTCAGACTTTTGTCACATTCAAACACATATGCCCTAGACAAACCCCTAGACAGCCTTTTATACTTTTTATAGGATTTTAGAGAAATTGGAGGGGTGTCGGTATATAGAGCGCCGACTGTATTGCCTAAGTATTTTGCAAAAAACTGCATGAAAAAATATTTTTTCTATCAAAAGATATTGCAATTTAAAATCGTATGGAATCATTGATACACCCTGTATTATACGTACACGTTTGATGAGGCGTGATGTGTACTACACGTATACGAATGGTAATTTAATTTAACGTGTACGTGTAGTACATATGCACGATAGAATGTGTGTATTCTTCACGTAAACGTTAAAATTTTGCTATTCGTGTATACAGGTTTGGTTGAAAAGTTTTTTCAAAGTGCCTATATAGTAAATTTTTTATAAGATAATTAAGTAAGTTTTTTATTTAAAAATTCTGTGCTACTACGCTTGGGGGAGCCCAATTAACAGGAATAAAAATGCTGAAGTAAAAATATCAAAAAAATTTTTAACAAGTGACCCCTTAGGGGTAATTTTATTTCCCTGAATCAAGATCAAAGAAGCGTTTCCATGATTCGGAAGTGCGCGCAATCGATTCCCGCCTAGAAAAACCTAAGAATCGACTGTTTTCTCATAAAAATCCTAAAATGTTTGATTTTCGCTTCAATATACCGATTCCTTCCCTGAATCAGGGTCAAGGAAGCATTTTTAAGGTTCAGGAGTGCGCGCAATCGATTTTTCGCATAGAAAAACCTCCTATAGGGTTAAATGAAAATTAAAAATTTTTGAAAAAATCGTGCACAAATGGCAATCACAAATTTTTGGCAATCACAAATTTTTTCTGGCTACACTATTGTTTATGACTTGTCTATATGGACGTATACGTTTGCCTAGTTTTTAGAGAAGAGATAAATAAAAAATATTGATTGCTAACTTATACTAGTGTGATGGAATATTTTGTAAGTACAAAAACTACGCAAAATATTCTATTGCCATCAATTGAGTGTGACGCCATATAGCAATCAGGGGGTCCAAACACGAAGCTAGCCTGCGGGCTAGTTTAAAAAAGATGTTTTTGAGACCGCTTTCTGTTCGCGATGCTTTGCGAAAATTACATGTGAACATAAGATATTTGTATACAAACTTTCATCACATACACCCCATTTAACAAGGGAACCACAAATTCTGACACGCTCAGAATTTTATGGGACCTATCTCAAAAAATCGGGAAAAAATAGTATATTAAGAATATGTATATGATTTCACACATCAATCTTTTTATCACGAGATATCGAGGTAAAAAGTTGCAAAAAAGAAAAACACGTTCTTTGAATGAATAAAAACAAATTGGCATAGACTCAAATGAAACCATGAGGATGAAACGATACGAATGAAACGAAACCAATAAAAAATCGGCTAAAAATTTCAATGTTTCATTTATATTCGTTTCGTTTCACTTGAATCTATGCCAAAAAATTCCACAATTCGGCAAAAAACTACAAAAATCTTTTTTGTAGTTTTTTATGCAAGCACTGGAGCGTAAGTATTGCACAAAACTAAAACAAAAATCCACAATTTTAAACCTCTGTAAAAAACGGATTAATTATAGGATAAGATTAAAAAAATATTTATGTTTCAATTTATTTATTATTAATAAAGTTGATATATTCAATTTTTTTTTTAAACTTTTACAAAATCATTTTTAGTCAACTATTCTACATTCGTTAAGTTGATAGTTTGTTCATTTTTGATTTGTTCATTGTGCCGACGAATAAAATCATTAATCCATAGTGGAACCAAATCTGATGCAAGCACGGGAACGTCGGTATTGGTTGTATTCTCTGCAGACTGACTTGATACCCAATCAGTGAAAACTTCTTGATGTCTCTTTTCAACTAGTAATGCATTTTTATAGTAGATTTTTACTGAGCTCTGTGTGTCGTCTGAGAGATATTTTGCCGGTAAATAAGGCGGGCTGAGTAAAGGGCGATAAGTGTCACTAAAATTTTAAAAAATAGACTTTTGTTTGAACATATTATAAGGACCATAATAATAACGTTTCAACTTTAATACCTTTGATATGGAGGTGGTGGTGCAGGAGAACAATAAGAAATATCACAATCATTAATCCTGGTGGCAAAGTACCGACTCGTTCCAGTTGGACATGCTTTTACCGGTGAATTGCATGAAAATATTTTTGACAATGTATACGCATAGGGTACGTCACGCATATCACTGCTCAAACAAATGTTCAAATCTAGTCCGAACCGAACTTTTTGAAAAGCCGTATTGCCTGCACAGTCAGACGTTTTTGTATATTGGTTTACTTGTCCATTCAAAAACAGACCGCCAAATAAAAAACCAACGTTTGTTGAGTTTGTTCCGAATGAAGCACACCAATAAATTTTAAGGTTGATTTTATCGCACTCTGTTACTAATACGTCATAATAGTCACAAGTAAACCAGCCACAATCTTTCTTCGTTCTCCACCTTTGGGTACAACCCAAATTGATATCATTGCTAAATAAAACTTCACTATAGAAGTTGTTGGGGCAGGAATTCGTAAGACCATTTGTTTGTCGATACTTGTTGCACACGTTGTCTGGAGCCTTGTATCCATCAGAATCTACTGTCTGACAAGTTTGATAAATTCCACCAAAGCCGGCATAAGAAGATATAGGGCTTATACAATTATTGTCATTAACATTCGCCTAATAAAAAATTATTCCATTTTTCTGAGAAATCCGAATCACTGGGTTTCTCAGAAAATCCCGTAACATATATGTACTGTATTTTTAGGTGAGGAACACGATGGCATAAGCCATTTTTCAAGGAAAACTCGTTTAGGGGATCAAAAACTAATTTTTGTTTTCATAAAAAAATTCAATTTTTGACACACGGTCTCGGTTCTTTACTTGGAAATTGAAATTCGCTGCTGTCGGATCTGTGCAACCATAGACGGTATTTCTATCATAATATTCTTCAGTAGCATTAAAAACATATTCACGAACAATATCTGCATCTATAATGCTTGGAAGATATCGGGCATTAATAATATCATAAATGGGAATCCCCGAACGGTCTATTGGAACCACGTCATCAACTAGAGACACTGTCTAAAAATCTTATATTAAACGAGAAATGTCTGTTTGTGTCACCGAATTTTGTAAGTCTAATCCCGTTACGACTTAAATTTTTGGAAAGAGCATGGTGAGAGAAGAAAAACGACACCAAAATTATGGGGGCACTCCCTCTGAAAAAAATTAAAAATTCAATTTTTCATTTTTGCCTTTTCAGCTTAGATATTTGATCAGAAATGAAACGGGTAGCCTTCATGGCGCAGTTGGTAAAGCGTTAGTTTTACATTGGAAAGGCGCAGGTTCGATTTCCGTTTCTGCCTGTTAGATTTTTATCATTTTTGGGTATTTTGTCAATCTCGATGTGAGGAGCAAGATAAAATCGAAATTATAGCCGGGAAAAATTTAAGGAGTCTCCAAGGTATGTTACATAACACTTTAGGCTAGGGTACCTTGGAAAGGCTATATCTCGAAATAGGTCAATAGAAATTTTTTAATTTTTTGATATTTTATCAATTTTCTTGTGAGGGACAAGATAAAATCAAAATTATAGCAAGGAAAAATCGTTTAAGGGCTCTCCGGAGGGTCATAAGATAGGGTCCATAACACTAATCTAGCCTAAACTAACCTACCATAGCCTAACCTAACCTATACTAGCATAGCCTACCGTAAATACTGTAAAATATGCCCCGGGGTGTTAACTTTTCAAAAAAAACATCAATAAATTTTCATCAAAAATCCAAAATTTTTCTAACAATCAACATCAGGAAACGCTATTCGATCAAGTTTTAGATTTGTTGTGCATTTTTAACGGTTTCTGCATATCTGGGGGGAGGGGGTAGTTGATTTTTCAACCCCTGGAGAGAAGGGGCGTACTTTACAGTATTTACGGTATTTCCCTTGTTTTAAAGAAAATTTGCATTTTTAAATTTACTTGAGAATCGTCGGTTGGCTTGAATGAAGCCGATAACAAGCTATTCACGCCTGGTCCACCAACTGTTCGCACTATACTATATCTTTTATAGCTCGAATATTTGCTCGAGTTTGTGTTGTTCGACGAAATCGTATCAGAAAATGATGCTCCAAAACTAAACATCGAGAAAAATGAGTAAGAAGCCTTCGCCTTGATTTCATCGATGTTGGAAATGAAGTCACTCGATGAATTGGTGTCCTTTTTCATGTAATCCTCTTGTGCGATTATAGCCCCAATTTTGGCATGCGTAATAACATGTGTACCATAGTTTCGGATAAGAAGCTGTGCTAGATATTGCGCTTTCTTTGGGTTGTTCTGAGTGGCGTTATGGATTTCCAAGAGTCGCGTCTAAAGATTCTTGTTGTGTTAATAAGTACAGTTAAAAAAGTGTGGTTGTATGAGTGTGAGTTTGAGATGAGTGTCCTGTATGTGGTTGGTTGAATCTCGATCGAAGGTAAGGCTAATCTTACTAAAAATTCAGGGTGAAGCTGTTCACCAAGTTGATTTGGCAAATCATAAGCATAGTATTGAAGCTTTGTCTGAAGCATGGTCGAAGATTCAGTTTGAAAATTTTTCTTAACCTCTTGAATTTCACGATTGTAGGAGCCAGAAATGGTGACTCGACCATATTGACCTATACCACCAGCTTTTGCATCCAAATTGATGGATTGCTTGTTATCTTGTAGATAAGATTGAAAGTCCGAGTAGAACGTTGCACTTCTGTCTAAATGGATCTTTTTTACCGAAAGTGCAATCATTCCATCTGGTAGCAAGTATTTATCATCCGGCGTCATTTTACACCCTTCGTAAGTGATGTTAAAAATTGGTCCCATTGGTTCGTTTAAGAGGTTGTCCCAGCCAACCCAAATTGCCCCTTCCAGTGAACTTGGACCACCATCGAGGATTGCTCGGCAATGTCCGGCTTCTGTCGATAGTTTTACAACCGGACCGGGTCCAACCAATTGCGTTGAACATTTATGAACATAGCTAATGCCGAGTAAAAGTAGCTAAAAGATTTTTTAAATTAATTAATGAATTGGGCATCCGAAAACATGCAGAGCTAAGAAAAGACAGTTTGGTTTTTATCAAAGGCCACATGGACCAGTCGAAATTTATGAAACAAAGAAAATTCAAAAATGTTGAAACTTTGAAAATTCGGGTAACGTTCATTTACGAGCTTGTTTTACAAGTTTTTAGTCGGCTTACCCAAATTGCTTCTCCAAAATTGCTCATTCTTGTATTAGATTGATGCAAATGTTTAAGTGCCTATAAATCTTTAAAGGACCAAGCCACTCAGATACAACCCTATGAAAAAATGATATATTCGGAAAGATCATGCAAACTAAAGCATTTTTTGTTTTTACGGCATCATCTGAATCGTTTCCTTCATCGAGATAAATGCATTTGAAAATATGAATTTGTGTACATGTTTTCGTTGTAATAATCAAACTTTTTTGAATTTTGTGCGGAAAAATTGTGAAAAAATAGCATGAGTCGACAGAGAATTTTATGCTGAACAACTTTTCTAATTGAAGTTTGCGTAAAAAATTATTTTCTCCGATCAAAAATGCAAAATAAGTTTAAATTTTTGAATTTTTTTGCATATTGAAACGAAAACCCCGCATGTGCTGAAGGAATATTCTCTGAAAATGTGTTGATGGTAGTAATAATTGTAGTTTCAGTCGTCGGCGTTCGAGTTGATGCTACCTTATTTGTCATTGTTGATGTTATAGATTTTTGCGTAGAGGTTGTTACCATCTTTGGTTTCTGCGTTGTAATCGGCTTTTGTGTAGACGAGATAGCTCGAGTTGTGTTGACGAAAGTCTTGGTTTCACCGTAGTAGTTGGTGATTTTGTCGTCGTTGGTTTTCTAGTTGTCGTAGGATCTTGATTTGTTAATTCCGTTTTTGTTATTTTTCACAATTTTTCCGCAAAAAATTCAAAAAAGTTTGACTATTACAACGAAAACATGTACACGAATTCATATTTTCAAATGCATTTATCTCAATGGGGACAACGATTCAGTGATGCCGTAAAAACAAAAAATGCTTCAGTTTGCATGATCTTTCCGAATATATCATTTTTTCATATGATTGTAACTAAGTGACCTGGTCCTTTAAATTAAAATCACTATAAATATAGCAAATAAACATTTCGAACTAACGAATGAACAAATAAGAAATCAAATAATTTCATTAAACTTTTAAAAAACACATTTCGATATAACCCAACTTTGGTACATTAAAGATCGTACAGGGTATTTCAGCGAATTAGCGAGATTTAAAAATTCAATATCTTTTGATAAAATAGAGATTTTTTAATGCGGATTTTTGCAAAATGCTTAGAAATCGTGGGGGTTTTCATGCCATTAAAAAATTTTTTTAAATTAGATTTTACGGCAAAAACATTTGGTCACCGGTGGGATTCGAACTTGAACGTTCATAGTCAAAACCGTGAACATTACCACTCAGCCATGGTGACAAGCTGTTACTATGGCTGAGTGGTAGTGTTCCGGTGTTTGACTATGAACATGCAAGTTCGAATCCCACCGGCGACCAAATGTTTTTGCCGTAAAATCAAATTTTTTAATCGGCATGAAACCCCCCCCCCCACGGTTTCTAAGCATTTTGCAAAAATCCGCATTAGAAAATCTCTTTTTTATCCAAAGATATTGAATTTTTAAATCTCATTAATTCGCTGAAACACCCTGTACAAAAAAAATTTAAAAAATGCCCATTTTGGCCCTTAATTTGACAGCGGGGCTGCGGAGCCAATACGTTTTGAAATCAACAACATTTTTGAAGGCAACACTATACAAATCCAACGAAACATTGCCTGATTTGCAATAAAGTTTGAGTATTGACACGAAAATTTAAAATAACGAAT
>JAQGCP010002443.1:0-10422 GCA_034699885.1 Acrobeloides thornei | reverse complement strand
ATCCTGATAGTTTTGGTGTCGCTAGAAAGCTGGATATCGTAGCAATCGAATGACACCAAAATCATGCCATAACTCTTCCTGGTTGAGGAGTTATTGCATAATTAGTAAACAATGACGACTTTTTACTAATTATGCAATAACTCCTCAACCAGAAAGAGTTGTGGCATGATTTTTGTGTCATTCGATTACTACGATATCCAGCTTTCTAGCGACACCAAAACTATCAGGATTGGCTGTGTATTTCCGGAGAAAGCCTCAAAAACATATAAAAGTTTCGAAACATCACATGACCCACTTAATATTTGGTAGCAAATCCTTTCGATAACGGCCAGTAAACGACGCCGCCCCGATGGTGTGGTGTTATCGGTGGGGTGGCACACCAGTGAGGTGTGGCCAAAATTTTTAAAAAAAAAATAATATCGCCATCGTAGTGGTGCCACACCATCACATACTGCCAATCATACCACACAGTGTGATAATTCTTTTTTTTCTGAACTTTTGATAATCTCTTTTGACATTTTTTAAAATTTTCTTTGTCAAAGGCATCTTTTGGTTCCTGCTGGGAATCGAACTTGAGAGCGATTTCTACGAACCGACAGTCTTCGCCACTCGGCCATGAGGACTTCTCAATCGATATTATTAAATCTCAACTATAAGACTTATGTAAAACATGATATGGGACTAAAAAATTTCCCTTGAAGGGTATCCCCATGATTTTGGTCTCATTTTTCTTCTCTCATCGAGCCCTATCGATTGGTATAGGCCGTGACGGAATTGGACTTAAGCTGACGGAGATAGCACAGACAGATATATAAACAGACACATATAGCGCGTTTAATGTTTTAGGATTGTTGCGTATTTTTCTAATGCGCGCAATCGATTTCGTTACATGAGAATTTTGCAATTGGTGCGCTATCGTTACATGAGCGCACTAATTGCAAAATTCTTTGTAACTGCCTCGAAAACTCGTTCGAGGCGAAAATTAGTGCGCTCGAAAAGGCTGTCGAGACAATTAGGGTGCGCGCTGTCAGTTGTGCCGCGTGCAGCACGACGCTAGCAGCGGCGTTAGCAGTTGTGCCGAGCTGTCGGCACGACGTTAGCAGTTGTGCCGAGCTGTCGGCACGACGTTAGCAGTTGTGCCGAGCTGTCGGCACGACGTTTAGCAGTTGTGCCGAGCTGTCGGCACGACGTTTAGCAGTTGTGCCGAGCTGTCGGCACGACGTTAGCAGTCGTGCCGCGTTGTATAACTGCGGCATGACTGATAGCGCGCACCCTTAGTACGCATTAGTGGTGATGTCGGCGTCGGAACGAAATATCTTTTTATGGATGAGGAATTTTAACATGACGTCTTTTTCAACAAAATATATAGAGCTCACACATGTACAAGTGGATCTTCGAAAATCCGACCCGATTGCACGACCCCGTCACTGCTCGACTCCTAGGTCTTAAAAAAAGTTGCGCTTCGCGAAATGTGTCGTTCATGACCGCGCGTCATGCACGACTCCCTCTCAACCCCTTGCGCTATGCACGATCTCGGGTCTTTGTTCGAAAACCCTAAAAGACTCATTGTGCATGTGTGATAGAGCTTCCTCTTTAGCATGTCTATTGATGAATATTACAATTTGATAAAAATTTTACCTCTCGAATCTATCGAATATGCTTTTGCCTATGGATCTGGTGCTATAGAACAAGCTAATGAAGACAAGCAATCAAAAATGGTTGATTTTATTCTTGTTACGAGAGACCCGCTTGAATTCCATCACAAGAATATCACAATAAATCGAGAACATTATTCCTTCTTGAGATATGCTGGCCATAAAGTAATAACGAATTTGCAATGTAATTATGCAGGTAATTTTTCGAGTGAAAATCTGAATTTTTGAAAAAAAAAAAGAATTTTTTCGGAAAAAAATCAAATAACCCTGGGTGGAAGTCTTATTTTTCATAAGAAAAATTTTAATTTTTTCTGTAAAAAGTGCATTTTTTAAGAAATTTTTTTGGCTTGGGGAAGCGTCCCTCTGGGTCACTCTCGGGCATGGTGGTCAGATTTTAAAATTCGCATAAAAATCGATTTCAAGTTGAACCTATAAAATGTCTAATTTTCCAAAAGTTCCAACACAAATTTTTTCAGCAGGTGGTTTGTGTTGGAACTTTTTGAAAATTCGACATTTTATCGATTCAACTTGAACTTAATTTTTATGCGAATTTCAAAATCTGGCCACCCTGCTCTCGGATTTGTTTTTAATGATGTAAACAACTTTTTTAGCTCGTATTTACTATAATACACTTATCAAATCAAATGGACGTATGATAAAATATGGTGTAATTAGCTACGAAGATTTGCTAACCGATTTACAGGATTGGTCTTGGTTGTATGTTGCCGGCCGATTGCAAAAACCAGTGTTGGAAGTTATAAAGTCCCAAGATGAGCCCTTAAAATCTGCGTTGCGTATCAACCGAAAAAGTGCCCTCCAAGCTGCGTTGCTTCAACTTCCAGATAAATTCTCGTTTGAAAAACTTTTCCAAGAGATTGTCCAACTTTCCTATAGTGGTGATATTCGGATGAAATTTGGAGAGGACCAAAACAAAATCAAGAAGATTGTCAAAGGTAGTATGGGGAAGTTTATGGATACCTATCATCCACTCCTTGCTGATGACTCACGAATACGACTTGATGGTCCGAAAATCGAGCAAGACAATAGCACCCCTGCCATTTATCATCGTTTGAACTTGTTGCCTTATTCAGTATTGGATAGATTAGCACAACAATACAGAATTCATGATCCCAAACAACGTGATATTGAAGAAGTTCTTTTTTCTTTGGCCCATCGGCACGATGTACCGGTTCAAGTGGCGTACTCGATTAGATCGATTGTTTCCAACTCTTCTGGATCTCAAACTTATAAGAATGCGTTGTAAGTTTTTTTACAGGGTGAGCCAAAAAAAATACTTTTGCGTTTTTTTGAAGAATTTTTTTTCCAAAATCACCTATAAGGAGTATTTTCATGCGATGTTTGAACAATTTTCGCAAAAGTACGATTTTTTTTTTGGCTCACCCTGTAATTTGACTTAATTTTGTTTTTAGAACTGCTGGTATTCTGAAATCTATTATATATGCTTTGCAAAAAGTCAAAAAAAGGATCTCTATTCGCTAGGACTTTGTATAAATCTTGTTATATTTTGTTAGTTGTTCAATTTGTTAGTTATTCAGTTTGTTCAAACTTGTATTTTTTTATATTTTTACACACGAAAAAAAGAGGTATATTTTAATGTAAGCAAGCGAAAAGTACCCCATTCTGTTAATACAAGTTTTTTATATGAAATTATTAAATAAACACTTACTAGAGGCGAATTTTTTTTCATGAGAAACACGAGCAATTTGATTGACACTCAAGGTAAACGATATTGAAACGATTGATCAAACATTAGAAAATTCAAAATTTGCTGATTCCACCCTTTCTTGCAGTCAAAATTCAAAAATCCCTTCGAATTTGTTTTTCCCATACCCGAAAATCCCCAAAAAATTAGCCAATTTGGAGAATTTGTTGAAAAATCGATTTTTCAAAAAAATGATTTTTTGTACTGGGGGGATTTCCGGGTATCGGGAACACGAATTCGAAGGAATTTTTGAATTTTGACTGCAAGAACTGGGGTCGAATCGGCAAATTTTCTTGAAAATTTTAAGTTTTTTAATGTTTCATCAATCGTTTCAATATCGCTGACCAGGAATCAATCAAATTATTCGTGTTGCTCATGGAAAAATTATACTATATATGTATGGTATAGGTTTTATACCATGATATTTTACAAAAATTTTAGTTTGTTTTTCTATATTTAATTTATATTTAGGCAAAATGGCGAACTCCTCGGATCTTATATTGAATTTCACATTGGATGTTTTGAAAGAAAAAATCTTTGGTCATGCTATTGTTATGCAACATTCATTGCTAATTTGGACTGGACTCAACAAGCAAGCAACTGTGATTGGATTCTCAAGACTAAACAAATCGACGCTTTTGGATGGTAATCCTCCGGATTTAGCTTTTATTCAAGATATCAATCTGAAATTAAGCAAGCTTTTCCCAAATAAACAGGTATTTTATATTTGATTGTTATATTGCAATGAGGCGAGTTTTTTAGCAGAAGATGTAATCATACGTGAACAGGGGGTGTACCCCTGTTTCATCTTGGATAAAAGATTAAAATTTTGGACATTTTTGTTTAAAAAATGAAAAATTTTGCCCCCCTCCTACGCAAAAAATTGGCACCCTCTGTCCAATATGGATGCAAAAAACTTTTTTGACCTGGTAAAAGGCATACGATTATTTCATATTCCAATTTAGGTGTTCTTCATGACGGACATAACCAACCGAAATGATGTTAATTTTTGGCGTGAGTTGTTCGAACAACTATCTATTTATATCAAGAGTGGACAATTCTGTTCTGTAAGATAACTATTGTTATATTTGGAACTAGTTCAGTAGTTGTGTCCCACTTCATGATCCAAAAGTCAAAATTTTTTTCTTTAAAATCAACTGAAAAACTTCTATTTAGGGGTTTTTTAGTCGAGAAAAACGTTGATATGTTATTTTTGCGCGAAAAACTAGAAAAAATGCTGTAAAACTTTAAAAATTTTGATAGCCTATCATTTCGTGTTACCCAGGGAGGGATATTTTAGGCATTTTTTCTAGGTTTTCACGCAAAAATAACACCATAAACGTGTTCCTCGACTAAAAACTTTTAAATAGAAGTTTTTCAATTAATTTTAAAGAAAAAAATCTTTTCTTTAAAATTGACTTTTGGACCACGAGTAGGAAACAAATAGTGTGAACTAGCTCCTTAATTTAATTTATTTACGTTTTTTACGATGTCATAAAATATTTTTACCCCTATTTTCACATTTAAAAAATACAATTTTTAAGGGTCAAACAAAGGTTTTCACGCTTCGGGAATGTGCGCATCGATTTTTCTCATAAAATTACCCCTAAATATGTCTTTTTTTTTTAAATTTTCGATTTTTAATCCTGGGGAGATTATTTTATTTTATTTATTGTACGACCATAAAGGTCCGCAAATAAGGTAACAATATATTTTATAACTTTAACAAACAATAATAATATATTTTTTTATAACTTCAAACAAAATCTCAACAAAAAATAAAACAAAACAAACAACTGAGTGTAACAAACGATTTTAACGGTTTTATTATTCATAGCATTCCTAAACTTGCTGAATTGCCATATGTTAGAGATGAGTTCTTTCGGGACAACACTGACATTTTTAGACACCACAATTGATTTCATATAAAACTTTGAAACTTCAGTGATTCTAACACGGACTCGTTTTCCCATTAGGTTTTCCGAACTTGGAACCAGAATATGCTCATACGATCTGAAAAAAATGTAATCTACAGAGTGAGCCAAAAAAACCGTACTTTTGCGTTTTTTAGCGAAAATTTTTCAAAAATCACCTATATGCGATTTAAAAAAAATTTTCATCAAAAAACGCAAAAATACAGGTTTTTTGGCTTATCCTGTAATCAACAAATTTTACTTGTTATGACCAACAAAGTGTAATCCATCAGTTGCTTTTTCACATACTAGCACATCAAATTCACGTCCAATGTAATCTGGCTTATATCTGCGATAGGAATGGAAAAGCTTTGTCATTTCCGAGGTCCTTCGACGAGCCTAAACTGTACATCGTAATGTTACCCAAATCAAGTCTTACCTCAACAGTAGAATGCTTTTTCAACCGAGCAGCAGGTGTTCCGTTACGAGGATAGAACTGATTGATGAAAAGACTTGGAAACTCATATTTCTTGACTAGTTCTAGGCTTTCCTGGAAGTCTTCCACTGTTTCTGTGGGAAATGCACCTAAAACAGAATTTTTGGGTTCAATAAAAAGGAACTTACATATAAAATCGGTGCAAATGTAGATATTAGGTACTCTAAAATGATACTAGAATTAACCAAACAAAAAATTGGATGATATTTTTTGCACTAAAAATACTTTTTTGATTTTTTTAATGCTCCAAATTGAGCAGTAGTTCGAAGAGTGGTCGCTAAACCCAACTTTAACGTGCAAAAAAACTATCATCCAAAAAAAATTTCACCCAACTTACTTTTGTTTTAGGTAATCAACGATCTGGCAAAAGTGGTGTATTGTATACTCTCGTTTCATATCAAGTAAGACCGAATCTGAGCCAGCTTGCACTGGAATATGCAAAAATGAATAGACGCGCGGGTGATTGAGAATTTCGGCTATTTCCTATAACATCTTTTTTATTTAAAAATGACTTTTTTTCAAAAACATACCTCTAAATGATCCAAGATATATGGAGGATTTGTCCTAAAGAAAGCTCTTTTTTTTGTTTAAAAGGGGAACTTACATGCCAAGTCGCATATAACAGCCATCTGGTATAACCTTCACCAATTCTTTCAATAAATCGGGTAAAACCTAAATGCCAATCATTAGTCGTTTCCTCTATATGTGCAAATCTACCAAGCCAATGTCTCGACCCCACGCACCCAGATCTTCAGACGTTAACCAAAGCTCTTTACAACCATCTCGTTCAAAAGCCGTCCTTGCTTGCTCTAAAAATAGAAGTATATAGCTAATATTTGAATAAATTGACGTACCCACTAGTTGTTCCAATGGATAACTTTGAAGATTCCCTAAATGATAAATGTAAAAAGCAAACATTATGCAGCGGCTTCGTTAAAGGGGGCCGATTGAGGCGAGTTATCGCAAAAAATTGTTTTCAAAATTTTTTCGACAACGTAAAAAATGTTCGAAACAGTGAAAAAAGAATTCTGTTTTCGAAAAAAAAGGTGTTTTTTGACCATTTTTAGGTGTTCTTGGTCTTTTTTACAGCAAGTTTCAATCAATAAAAATTTTAAAATGGCCAAAACACCCAAAAAAATTTTTCGATTTTTCCTCAAAAACAGTATTTTTTCATCGTTTCGAACATCCTTACGCTTGTCGAAAAAAAACTCGCCTCAATTGGCCCTCTCCCTTTAAATAAGCAAGATCTACCTCGGCTCTGCTTCGTTTTACAATAAGTGCATTGATTCAAACAGCCTGTATTTATAGCCAAAATCTCCACAAATTCATTTCGGCGAATCTTTGGAATGTTCAGCGCAGGCATAGTTCGGTTTCTTGATAAAAGTCTGACTACGTTACCTTTAAATGATAACAAGTTCAGTTAGTTTTTACAATATAAAGTAGAGATCGACAAAAGTAATCAATCAAAATCTTGGAGCTACTGCACAATAGAGGACCACTCACGTGAAAAAATTAAAAAAATTTTTTTCTAGAAATGACCCCTTTAGGGAGAAAACATGCGGGGAATCCGAATTTGACATTTTCAAAGCGAAAAACACTTGATTCAAGGAAGGCATGTGTATTGAAACGAAAAGTCGCAAAAATCGCATTTTTATTTTTGCAATTTTCACTTCAATACACAGGGCTTCCCTTGAATCAGGAAGCGTTTTTCGCTTTGAAAATGTCAAATTCAAATTTCCCGCATGTTTTTACCCCCTGGAGGGGTTTCCAGAAAAAATTTTTGAAAATTTTTGACCCTCCCTCTATTGTAACTCTCAAGATTCAAAATATTAATTAATTGAACAATCGAATTTTTTAAAAATCTATATCTTGAATTTTGACAAAGTCTTGATCTTGCCGATCTCTAATATAATTTTTATGTTAAAATTAGAAATCACCTTTGAAGCATTCATCAACAACATTCACGACTTGGTCAATCTGCTTAACACCGATGATCGAAATATCTTTTAGCCATGGTTCATTTGGGGCCGCCTAAAATTTCACGAAACTAGATAGCCTTGTCTTAATTCGGGGAAAGATTTTCAGGTCTCGGAAATGTGAAATTCGGATTTTCTACATAAAATTACCCCTAAAGGGGTCAATTCCAAATGATGAAAAAAAATTTTTCGAAAAATTTCACGTTCAGTGGGATACCTAATCGATACTAGTTCCAATTTCACTATTTGAGATAATTTTCTCATTCGTCCTTCAACATCAAATGATAGCGTATACTCACAAAAAAGAAATTTTAAAATACCTGTGACACACAACCGGCTACGACTACATGTTTTCCTCGTTCTTTTCCTTGACGTATCATGTTTTCGAATTGATTTTCTGACGGAGTCTTCACCGTGCATGAATTGAGTAGCCACAAATCTGCATCATCGGTATTTTGTGTAATTTTATATCCAGAATTGGCCAACAACCCAGCCATGTATTCGGAATCACTCGAATTGTGAGAACATCCCTATAAAACCAGAAAACTCTCTTTAGCTTTAAAACATCCCTATAAAATGTTTGGGTATAGAGAACACAAATTTGGATTTTTAAAGTTTTGATTACATGGGTACCCCTACCGGAAAGGAGTATAAAAACCTAGGAGCCAAAATATGCAAATTTTTGATCATTAAAACTGATCTATTGGGGGTAAATCCAAATTTCGAGGATTTCGCCTTTTTTATATTCTATCTATCGATAGAGTATAAAAAAGTGAATTCCGAGAACTTTTGAATTTATTCAATAAACAACATACCCAAGTTTTTACATATACAGTATGCTTCCATGGTAAATCACTATCATGTATTGGTGATGGGATTGTTTCCTCTCGATCTTCTTTTAGTTGCTTCTTTCGCAGTCTAACACGAATACCAATATCTGATTTTGAGCCCACTGGCACACTTGAATCCAAATCTTCAATATCACCCATGATAAACCTTGAAATAGTAATGGAATTTTTTAATTTAAAAAGTATTTAGCGTTAATGATTATGACAAAATGTTCTTGATCAACACTAAAAATGGGTCGTTTGATGTTTCGAAACGTTTTTAATGTTTTTGAGGATTTCTCCGAAAATACAAAGCCAATTCTGATAGTTTTGGTGTCGTTAGAAAGCTGGATTTCGTAGCAATCGAATGACATCAAAACCATGCCATAACTCTTTATGGTTGCGGAGTTATTGCATAATTATTACAGGGTAGGCCAAAAAAAGTGGATTTTTGGGACCCGAAAATGTATTGTTCTAAAAATGATCCCTCTAGGGGTAATTTTATGCGAGGAATCGATTGCGCGCATTCTCGAACCTTGAAAATGCTTTCGTGACCCTGATTCAGGGAAGGAATCGGTGTTTGTGCAGCGAAAATTTGGGTTTTTGCAGCGAAATTCGTCGTTTTGCACTTTCAAAAACCCTATTTTTTTCATGAATCAGGCCCAGGAAAGCATTTTTATGATTTGGGAATGCGCACAATCGATTCCCTACATAAAATTACCCGTAGAAAAATAATTTTCGCTCCAAAAAATGACAAAAATCCACTTTTTTGGCCGATGTCTTTTTTGGCTGATGCCATTTGATTGCTACGAAATCCAGCTTTCTAATAACACCAAAACTATCAGGATTGGCTTGGTATTTCCGGAGCAATCCCTCAAAAACATAAAAAACGTTTCGAAATGTCAAGTTTCGAAGCATCAAACCACCTAAAAATGCAGAAAATTTATTTGTAAAATAAATGTAAAAGCAAAAAGACACGATTATTTGGCTCCTTTTTCTCATGAAAATATTTTTTTCCAAAAATATATTACAGAAGAGAAATTTTTTTCTCAAGCCATTTTTCAATGAGAGGCACTAGGACAATTGCAAACGGACCATTTTCCTGCAATAAATATCAAGAAATTCCCTCGGATTCGTGTTCCCATGTCGAAAAATCCCAAGTACAAAAAATCAGTACCCTAAAAATTATATTTTTGTACCCCTTGGTTGGGATAAAACAGTTCGATTTCCATTAAAAAAATTTTCCAAGTCGGCTGATTTTTATTTCCAGAGGTTTTTCGACATGGGGAACACGAATATATGAAGGAATTTTTTGATTTTGATCACTGGAAAGCGGATAAAATCGTCCGTTGGCAACTGTCCGCTTTTGAAATTTTTAACACTATTGGCAACTGTCCTAGTGCCCAATGAGAAAATTCCAAGACTAAAAAATTAAAAAGATCTTTCCAACTGAAAAGAAAACGTAATTAAAACTCTCTAGGACATTTCACAACGGGCTTTTCAAAGGATCCCATTCATAGGTCAGCAAGCTGGGGGGGATCCCCGATGAGGTGGTCCTCCACCAAAAAAATGACCTTTTTTTAGCTTGAGATAGTCTTCTGATATAGTCTTCCGGTGGTCCCCCCCTCAATTTTGGGTCCATGAGGTGGTCCTCCCTTCAATTTTGGGTCCATGAGTGAGTGGGTCAGGGGAAGGCTCCCCCTTGCCGTCCTATGATCCCATTTCTCACATAATTTAATTTTTTTTGTTCTCATATACAAGGGGGGGCAAAAGTCCTCGCCTAAGGGGCGGTATATCCTCGCCTAAGGGGCAAAAAGTCCTCGCCTAAGGGG
>JAQGCP010002442.1:0-10424 GCA_034699885.1 Acrobeloides thornei | reverse complement strand
CTACTTAGGTGCTTTGTTGCAAAAGAAATTGATATTGCAGAGTGAGCAAAAAAGTGGCTTTTTGTATTTTTGGGGTTCGGAAATTTATTTGTCTAAAAATGAGCCTAATTTTATGCGGAGAATCGAAAAGCGCGCATTTGTTATTTATAAAAAGAAAAAAATTCATGTTAAATTATAAACAAAATTAAAAATCCTATTTTTATCGTGATCTTGGTGCAGTGGTAGTGCTCTAAGATTCAAGTTTAAAGGTCTCGGGTTCGAATCCTACCTGAGTCGATTAAATGAAAAACGCTGAAAACGCTTCCCTGATTCAGGAAAAAATTGGTTTTGAAGCAAAACTGGTTATTTTTAAAGAAAAAGTGAAAATTGTCATTTTTTGTATCAGGGAATCGTTGTTATGCTTCGAATTTCTCGTACAAAATTACCCATGGAAGAGTGATTTGCCATCGAAAAAATTCAATTTTTCACAGAAAATTCAATTTTTAGCGCATTCCCGAACCCTGAAAATGCTTCCTTGACCCTGATTCAGGGAAGGGATTATGTGAAACGAAGCGAAAATGAACTAAAATTCGAATTTTCGCAGGGAAACCAAATTTCTAGGGGGTTTTTCTAGGCGGAGAATCAATTGCGCGCATTATCAAAGCATGAAAACTTGCTTGACCCTAATCCCTAGGGGTTTAGTCGCCTAAGCACTTAAACGTCCTACGCCTTTTTTCATGAGACCCCATAAAAACCCCTAAAGGGTAAGTTTCGTTCGAAAAAATCAAGAAATTTTTTTTTGACCCGATACGGACAGGATTCACACACCCCCTTTAATGAAATAGAAATCCTCAAAATAGCCATAATTTGTCAAAGCCCACCCAAAAATCGTGTTTGAAACCACCAACGAGGCAATAACACGACAAATGCTCCGTTGATTTGAAACAAGTAGAAAAAGAGAAGAAGAAAAAGTGTGACTCGAAGCAATAAGTCGTGAATAATACGAAGCGAGCCTCCGAGCAATCAACTAATTATTGGTTCACCGATGAAAAATCTATGCGTTCAAACAAAAATACATGGCCGATTAAGTCAGGTTTGAAGAAATTTTCCATGTCAGCCATACCCACGAATAGCGGGAATTCAACTTCGGGGACAACATCGCGTTGGAAATCCGTGTGGGAAAAGTGAAATGAGAAAAAGATCTCCACTCCTAACGGAGACCGGTTCAACACCGAAACATGATTGTTAGCCGATCAACGAGCCACACACAATCTATCCTCTCCTATCAATTACGTATGAATAGCTTCTTGACGACACTCATTTTGGAGGGGTATGAGAGGAATTTTTGTCATTTTACAAAAGGTGTGCTTAAAGGACCAGTCCACTCGGAAAAAAACTATGAAAAAGTTATAAATTTTCGAAAAGTTCATGAAAACGGAGCATTTTTTTGTTTTTACGGTAACCTCTAAATCGTTATCGTTGCCGAGATAATCACGTTTGAAGTTGGCGATTTTTGAAAAATCTGTGTATTACAACGAAAATATGAATGCAGTGAACATTCGGCATACACAATAACGGGACACAAAACGGGACGACAAGAACGAGGCGATGAAGGAAATTACAAGCACAATTGTCGTCCCGTTCTTGGTCATCCCGTTCAAGTGTTGTTTAATGATAGTTCCATCCCGTTCTTGTCTATGTCGAAAATTCGTTCCTGAATCAATACAAGTTGTGTATTGACGCGAATATTCAAAATTTTTTTGCAGTTTTCAATCGATGAAAAACGAAGTTTTTTCTCGTCAATACACACTTTGACGAATTTTGAAGTTACTACACAATAGACTTAAAAACATCCATCTAAAAAAATGAGATTTGTGCGACTTTTCGCTTCAATACATAGACCTTTCCTGAATCAGGGAAACATTTTTTCGCTTCTAAATGTCAAATTCGGATTTTAACAAAAAGAATTAACAGCTAATAAAAAGTTTCGATTTTTGAAAATAGTAGCCAAAAGAAAAAATCCTGATGATCGGATATTCTCCGAATGAAAACATAATAGAAAATGACTGCACCACTAATTCCCTAGTAATAAACCGTTATGATTAGATCGCATCTCTTGATCCGCAAATGACAAATGGCGATGCCGGCCATGAGAGAGACCATCTCGACTTTTACAAATTAATAATAAGAAAATTTTTCGGATTGATAAAATTTTTGGGGCTAATACACAAAAGGCCCCTTCGAAAAAATTCACTTTCAACGCGGGCGTTAATCTTTAGTGGTACCCAGCCCCTGAAATATGGTCAAGGAAGCGTTTTCATGCTTCGGGAGTGCGCGCAATCGATTCTCCGACTAGAAAAACTTCAGAATCTACGGTTTTCTCATAAAAATCCGAAATTTTCGATTTTCGCTTCAATACACCCACCACCTTCCCTGAATCAGAGTCAAGGAAGCGTTTTCACACTTTGATAATGCGCGCAATGTATTCCCCACATAAAATTAAGCCTAGAAAGGTTCTTTTTAGAAAAAAATGTTTTGGAGAATATGCCATAAATGTTACGCCCCCATCGGTTCAGAAAAATTTTAGCATTCTACCCTGATTTTCAGGGTCAAATGTAATTTTTCATGCTTCGAAAATGTGCGCAATCGATTTTTCGCCTAGAAATTAGTCTAAAAGGTTGGTTTTTAGAAAAAAATCAGAAAAAAATTTCGCGTCGAAACGCAGTTCTACCCTGATTTTCAGGGTCAAACTTTCTGGAAATAACCTCTATAGATGTAAAAACATGCGGGGAATCCGAATTTGACATTTTCGAAGCGAAAAAACACTCCCCTGATTCAGTGAAGGCCCGTGTATTGTGAAGAGAAAAGTCGCAAAAATTCGATTTTTGCCTAAAATCGTAGTGAGAGTCAGCGAACAAACGCTCCCCTGATTTAGGGAAGGCCTGTGTATTGAAGCGAAAAGTCGCAAAATCGCATTTTTGCCTAAAAACGACCCCTTTTAAGGGTAAAATTGTATGTTATTTTCTCGAATTTTCGCGTCGATATACCGCTTTTCTTGAATCCGAGGAATTTTATTAATGTCAAATTCGGATTCTCCGTACATTCTTAGATCGTTTTAGGCAAAAATCGCATTTTTGCGACTTTTCGCTTCAATACACAGGCCTTCCCTGGATCAGCGAAGCATTTTTCGCTTCGAAAATGTCAAATTCGAATTTTTTCTGGGATGGACTGGTCCTTTAATCGGCAGGTTTTCGTTTCAATACACAAACTCCCTGATTCAACTGACCATAAATAAAAAACAAAAATGACAATGAAGATTTGAAAATTTTCAAAAAAAGGTCAAATAGAGACTGCCTCGATTCGGTGAAAAGAAGAAAAGATGAAATTGACTAAAATCTAAGTTGACATGAAGACTTCTTTTTCACCGCCAATTAAAGGATATTTTGGAAATTTCAGAAGCGGAAGAACGACGCTTTTCGACTAAGGAAATGAACTTGATATCAACAATGAAGATGATTCGAGCTGATAAACGGAATTTTACTTGGAAAAGTATCAAAAACTTCGTTTTTGGCGGTGAAGAATATTCAAGGACCAGTTCACTTGGAAAAAAATAATATGTAAAAATGAAGAAAAGTAAAAATTAAAAAAAATTCACGACTACGGGGCTTAGCGAGCGATCTTTAGTAGTACCGAAAAAAATTTCGGTACTACTAAGCATAGGTCAGGAAGGGGGGGGAAGTCTCCCCCTGACCCACTCATGGGCCCAAAATTGAGGGGGGATCACCTCATGAACTCAAAATTGAGAGGAGACCACCTCATGGACCCAAAATTGAAGGGAGATCACCTAATGGACCCAAAATTGAGAAGGGACCATCTCATGGACCCAAAATTGAGAGGGACCACCTCATGGATTCAACATTGAAGGGGGACCACCTCATGGACCCAAAATTGAGGAGGGATCACCTCATAGACCCAAAATTGAGGAGGGACCACCTCATGGACCCCGCCGAACATATGAGGTGGTCCATAAAAATTGGGTGTCAGAAGACTACCTCGAGCTAAAAAAGGTCCTTTTTTATTAAAATCTTAGCTAAATTTAATGAAATGGTGGGGGACCACCTCATCGGAGATCCCCTCCTCCCCCCCCCCCTCCACATTACCTATCTATGCTACTAAGGATTAAAATCATGATAAAATTCCGCGAACTTTTGGAACAACATTTTTATACGCGCTTACTAGGTGTTGACTTTTTTTTCTCTTGGCGCGAAATAATTGCTTTTATGGTGAAAATTCGAATTTTAGTTTATTTTCGCGTCATTACACCCATGACTTTCCTTGAATCAGGCCTATATATAACACAAAATCCAAGAAAATGAAAAATAGAAATTGAAAACATCATTAATTTGAAAAATCGAAAAAAGAGTCCGTTCCAGCGCTTAAATCATATTTACGCATTTAATAAAGAAGAAGGAGAAGAAAACACTTGAATAATCGGCGTCGCGATTAGTCGTTAAATCAGCCTATCGCAATAGAAAAAAAACATGCCTGGTTACGAGCTTCGAATAAAAAATGTCGCGGATTTTCTTCGGATTTTCTTCGTGCGCTAAGATCAATCATCATTATTATTCTTATTGCGGAGTAACAAAAAATGATGAAGACTATAGTCTACGAGAAAAAAAAATTCACACAAAAAAGTGTGTGTATATTGACACGAAAATTTGAGATATAAAAAAATTTCTGGAGCTACTACACAATAAGGGGAGGGGGACACTCACGTGAAAAATTTTTCAATTTTTTCTGGAAATGGCTCCTCTAGGGGGTAAAGACATGCGGGGGAATCCGAATTTGGTATTTTCGAAGCGAAAAAAAACGCTTCCGTGATTCGGAGAAGGCATATTGTGTATTGAAGCGAAAAGTCGCAGAAATACGATTTTTGTCTAGAAACGACGGATTATGGTGAGAATCAGCGACAAAACGCTTCCCTGATTCAGGGAAGGCGTATGACAAAAATCGCATTTTTGCGACTTTTTGCTTCAATACACAGGCCTTCCTGAATCAGGAAAGCGTTTTTTTACTTCGAAAATGTCAAATTCAGATCCCCCCGCATGTTTTTATTCCTAGAGAGATCATTTCCAGAAAAAAATGTTCACGTTGGTGGTCCCCTTATTGTGTAGTAGCTCCAAATTTTCTTGTATGTAAATTTCCTTCAAACGAATAAGGAGAAGGCGAAGATTGGGTGGTAATGACCCGTTTTTTCTAACACGATTAAATGATAATTGAAACGTTTTTGAGTCGAAACGAATCTCGGTCAGTGTCAATGGCCACTGACTAAGTGTGATCGGGGCCGTTATTCTCTTGAAGAGCGAAGGTGAAAAAAAAACGATTGGAAGACAGGAAGTATTGTTGAGGGAAAATGCCAGCCGGCGTGAATTTTTTATATGCTGATGACTGAGGGGTTGTCGGCATGTAAAAAACTGGTCGGCTTGTAAAAAAGTACTAATTGGGAACTTTCTATTATTCATGTGATTCATAAAGAATTCGAAAATTTTGGAGCTCTTCCCCCTGGGGAGATGCAATCAACAGAATTCCAAAAACTGATACTTTTTTGAAGTAATTTTATGGAAAAATATCCTCTAAAGGCTTGGGCTTAGGCTTAGGTCTAAGCTTAAGCCTAAGCCTAGGCTTAGGCTTAACCTTAGGCTTGAGCTTAATCCTAGGCTTAAGCTTAGGCTTAACCTTAGGCTTAAGCCCAAACCTAAGCCCAAGCATAAGCCTAAGCTTAAGCCTAAGCCTAGATTAAGCCTAAGTTTTTAGAGGGTATTTTTCTATAAAATTACTTCAAAAAAGTATCAGTTTTGGGAATCCTGTTGATTGCGTCTCCCCCGGGGAAGAGCTCCAAAATGTCTCCGTAAAAATTTTTGAGTTTTAGCTTTTCATTAGATATTGAAGCGCTCGATGCCATTCACTTATTAGAGAACTGGATATGGGAACATGCCGAATTTCTCCCTCTTCACGATCATGCAGTTTTTGTTACAAAGTATCATGATGAAAAGACGGCTCTAGAGCATTCCTCAACGGACTTTTCTCAACGATTTCGTTTCCAGACGGCGTCCGGAAACGATTTGAATTTGTCTGAATATTGACACGAAAACTCTGAATTTCGTTTTGTTTCATTCTCTTCGTTCCTTAGAGTCTATACCGAAAAGTCCGCCCGCAATTTTTTGTTGAAAATTTCGTTGAGAAAGTCCGTTGTGAAAAGTCCTAGAGCCACGAAGACTTGTTAAGAAAACGAAAATTTCTAGGTTTGATCTCTTGTCGGCAAAAAATGAATCGTCCACTCAAGGCATGGCATATGTAAAAGCTATGTGTCGAGAAGGTGAATCTACAAGTATAATCGAAGATATTGGTGGGCTGACCACCTCTGCTATTATAGCTCATGAGCTTGCTCATAGGCGAGTTTGTGTGTATCTTTCAATGCTCAATGAATATTTTTCAGTCTTGGAGCATATCACGACGGTTTCGGTGAAAGTGCTTCTTGCTCAGCTGATCACAATTTCCTAATGGCATCTTCTGCATCTGGTAGCGAATTCAGTGCCAATTTTGCAAACAACTTTTTGCTCAGTCCATGTTCTACACAACAAATTGAGAACTTTTTGAAGTAATAAAAAAACTTTTTTTATGTTATTTTTTCAACGTGTTACTTGTGCCATTTCCTATTTTTAGCTCACCCGAATCACGTTGTTTGTGGAAAAAACGAACGAAAGAAAAACCCCGACTGTTTTATCGCTCGTCTGATGCTCTTCTTCAAAAGCGCGAGAAGAAGCCCGGCGAACTATTTGATCGGAACCGACAATGCATGATTGCATTTGGACCACATTATGGCTTTTGCAATGTTAGTTTTGAAAAAAATGTGTTAGAAAAAGGAAGAGTAATAAAAAAAATATTCACATAAAAAATTTTGGCAAATTTTCAATTCTGTTATTTGAAGGAAAAAATATGGACTTGGTGTAAAAGGAAGCATAGTTCTACTCGAGAGATCGGCAAAAGTACCCAAACAAGTTCTTGGGCAAGAATCTTGGTCAAATCTTGGCAAATTTTGATCAAGATTTTGAGCAAGATTGCTCTTCAAAAGCGCGAGGCTTAAGCTTAGGCCTAGACTTAGGCCTGGGCTTAGACCTAGGCTTAGGCCTAGGCTTAAGCCTAAGCCTAAACCAAGCCTAAATTTTTAGCTAAAAATGCTCAAAAATTACGATTTTTGTTGAAAAAATGGAAATTTTTGGTCATTTTTGATGAAAAATCATAACTTCGAATAATCAAAATTTTGATCAAGATTCAAATTTTGTCAAACAAGATCTTGGGCAAGAATCTTGGTCAAAATTTTGATCTTGTTGATCTCTAGTTCTCTCTCTCTCTCGCAAGTAAGCATAGTTCTCTCGGTACGCCGCCGGACCGTCCGATCTTGCAAGTTAAGCAACGCTGGGCTTGGAGCGTCTAAGTTCGGTTTCCGAAGCCTTGAGCATGTGGAATCCCTGGCGTTGGGTATGCGCAAAAAAGCTCCAGTAATTTTGGAGTAACTCCTATTGTGGGCTGTGCACCTCTCGTCCCTCCTAAAAATGAATAGAGAGAGGCAAGAAAAAATTTTAGAATCGAGAATATCATCACAAACGAGGTGACCCATGTCGAAGGCTATGGTGTAAAAACCGAAAGAAGAAACGAAGTTCTCCATGCGAGACAAAATCCTACCTCCCACTCATGGATGGTACTAAATGTCATGACTCAAAAGTAATCTTGGTACTCTTCAAGGAGAGAGGGACACAAAATAACTTGAAAATTTTTTTCAGGAAATGACCCCTATAGGAGCAATTTTATGCGGGGGAATTGATTGTGCGTATACCTTAACCCTGAAAATGCTTCCCTGATTCAGGGAAAGGATTATGTGTAACGAAGCGAAAATGAAATAAAATTCGAATTTCGCAAGAAAACCAGCTTTTTAGGGTTTTTCTAGGTGGGGAATCGATTACGCGTATTATCAAAGCATGAAAATGCTTGCTTGACCCTGGTCCTTGGGCGCCTAGGGGTTTAGGCGTCTCCTCTAGGCGCCTAAGGATAAGGATCAGTCAAGCATTTTCATGCTTTGATAATACGCGTAATCGATTCCCCGTCTAGAAAAACTATAAAGCTGGTTTACCTGCGAAAATTCGAATTTTAGTTCATTTTCGCTTCGTTACACATAATTCCTTCCCTGAATCAGGGTCAGGGAATCAATTTCAGGGTTCAGGAAAAAAATTTTTCTTAAAAAACATTATCATGTTATTTTGGGTCCCTCTCTCTCTTTTAAGAGTCCGTAATTTTGATTTTTGAAAATTACGTTTTTTCACAATTTAGTGGTGCATTAGTGGTGCTTGTGTTCACAACGAATTTGCTGTGTTTGACAAACGAAGTAAGGAAAATATTTTTTGTTGTTGCAAATCACACAAATAAATTATATTTTAGAGTGTGAAGATGTAAATAAAGGCTATTGTCAAAAGCAGCCAGCATCCCAGTTAGAACTATTTTGCCGGAAGCACTCTTTCAAAGACATCTGTTGTGCGACATGTGAACATATTATTCAACAATTTAAGAAAGACTTAAAGAATTTGGTGGACTAATTTCGTGTGCATAAATTCACTTCAAACACTGCCTTGTAATGAATCTCACGAATTTTTTTGTTATCGTGTCTGGTATTTCTTTGTTTTGCGATTGGCTCATTGTGGTTCGAAAAAGCTTCCGGACGTTGACGATTTTTTAATTTTTGACGAATTTTCGATTTTGTGTGAATTTTTCGATTTCTGACGAATTTTTCGATTTTTGGCAAATTTTTCGATTTTTGACACCGTTTTCCATTTTGGCAGTATCACTTTTCGTATAATTGTTTTCGTACGGTACTTTTCGTACGGATTTTTCGTACAGGTACTTTTCGTACAAATACAAAAGGGAGGGGAGCAAAATTACTCGCCAAGGGGGCAAAAAGTCCTCGCCTAAGGAGCAATTTATGCGAGGATATATCGCCCCTTACGTGAGGACTTTTGCCACCTCCCCCTTGTATTTGTACGAAAAGTACCTGTACGAAAAGTCCGTACGAAAAATAATTGTACAAAAAGTACTTGTACGAAAAGTACTTGTACGAAAAGTTCGTACGAAAAATACCTGTACGAAAAGTACCGTACGAAAAGTACTTGTACGAAAAGTCCGTACGAAAAGTACCTATACGAAAAGTACCGTACGAAAACAATTGTACGTAAAGTGATACTGCCTAAAAAATTCGTTATTCGTTTTTCATCTAATCACGAAAACTACCAAAAAAATTTTGAATTTTCGCGTCAATACACAACTTTGATTGATTCAGCGACGAATTTTCACTGCGTTCATGTTTTCGTTGTAATACACAAAATTTCAAAAATCGCCAATTTCAAACGCAATTCTCTCGAAAACTACAACGATTCAGAACATGCCGTAAAAACAAAAAATTCTCCATTTTTCACGAACTTTCCGAATATATAACTTTGTGTTTTTTCCGAGTGGTCCTTGAAGTTGTTTGTGTAAAAAATCTACATTTTTATAGTTTTATTTGAAAAATTAAAAAAAACTCATAAAATACAAAATACATTCCAATGATAAGCTAAAGAGATTTATATAGGTAGAATGTTGTTTTGTGAGATTGAATATAATTTCAAAACTAAGATTTAAAAAAAATTTCAAAACTACCTATTATGCAGTTTGAAAAAAGCCAGGCTAAATAAAACAATTTACATACGAAAAAATGGCAAGTAATATTTTATGTATTAGAAAGTCTTAGTTGGGTGATTCGCCTTGGAGAATCTTGACATCCCACAAATACAACAAGAATTGTATAAAGACCATCACCACTGTTGCAATGCGCCAGCCGCGAGAGTCATCATAGTCGATGATGTACCAGAGGTAGACGGCAGCAGCGATTAGGAAGAGAATGGCACCGACGATCGAGTAGAGGCGTTCCTAAAGATTCGAAGATTGTTTTCAAGAAGATTTTTTTCATTTGAGAATAATAAAAAAAGAGTAAAATTCAGGGTTTTCGTGTCAATATTCAAGCAAATTCAAACTTTTTTTCAATTTTTCGTGTTTTCGTTGTAATACATTCATATTTTCGTTGTAATACGCGCTAGCAGTCATGAAACGCATTTCACACGACGATTTCCGGACACTAGCTATGATTTCGAATTTGCCTGAATATTAACACGAAAACCCTGAATTTTACATTTTTTTAAATACGTTTAATTATTGGGTGTATTTAACAGAACAAAGGCGGATCATTCTTTATCACTCATCGAGACGAAGAAAATGACACCAAAATTATCCAATTTGATAATTGTTTTGGGTTATTGAAACGAAAACCCTGAATCAGAGTTTTCGTTTCAATAACCCAAAAC
>JAQGCP010002441.1:0-10426 GCA_034699885.1 Acrobeloides thornei | reverse complement strand
ACATTTTATGCCTCAAAAATAAATAATTTGAAGTTTTTGAGCTTTTTTAAACGAATTTTAGGCATTTTAAAAATTTTCCTTTAAAAAATTTCGGAAATCGGAACTCAAAGTCGGAACCGGAAGTCAGAAGTGATCAAAAAATGCACCAAAAATCCACTTCCGACTTCCGGTTCCGACATCCGGTTCCAACTTCCGGTTCCGGAGGTAAGCAACGGGCCCCTGGAGCCGGAAGTGGATTTTTAGTGCATTTTTTGATCAATTCCAACTTCCGGTTCCGATTTTGGGTTCCGACTTCTGAAATTTTTTAAAAGAAAAATTTTAAAATGCCTAAAATTCGAAAAGCTTAAAAAAGCTCAAAAACTTCAAATTATTTATTTTTGAGACATAAAATGTTAAAAAATTGTGAAAACTCGTAGAAAATCGCAACTTTCTATGAAATTTAATTTTTTCAATTTTGCAAGTAAAATTTTTCTTCCAAATTCGAAACAATTAAATTTCATAGAAAATTTGAGCTTTTTTATACGAATTTTACGCATTTTAAAAATTTTCTTTTAAAAAAATTTTGGAAGTCGGAACCCAAAATCGGAACCGGAAGTCGGAATTGATAAAAAAAAATGCACTAAAAATCCACTTCCGACTTCTGGTTCCGACTTCCGGTTCCAACTTCCGGTTCCGGAGGTAAGCAACGGGCCCCTGGATTCGGATTCTGAATCCGAATCTAGAATCCGAATCCAGATTCAGAATCCGAAAAAAATCCTAAATCTTCACAGATTTAATATATTCACAGATCTAAAATATATCATAGCTTTTTTAGATGGATACATAGTCATGCGTCTGCGTGGTTAAGTAGGTAGTGGGTCCGCCCACACCCATGTATTTACGCAGCAGGGCCCATGTTCGATCCCCGGTCCCCAGACGCTAGAGGTTATCACCGTGTGACTAAGGGCAAGGTTCATCACTTCATGGCTTAGGGTCCGTGTTGTTCCTCCCTCTAAGGCTCTTAGTCACCAGTGTGTAATCTCGGACTTGGGTAGGCCATCTGTGGAGGGATGGGCTCAGGTTTTTGCATTTTTTACAGGGTTTTGGTTAAATTTGATTTTTCATTTAAAAAAATAGGGGTTATCTTCGTAAAAAATTGAAAAAATCAAAATGTCAAAGGTCAAAATATTTTTCTGATGCGTGCAATCGATTTCTCGCATAAAAATTACCTTAGAAAGTTGTTTTCATGAAAAAATTCGAATAATCGCTAAAGTGTAGTTTTTTTTTCTTTTTTTAGTTTTTTCACGAGAAAAAAATTTTTTAAAAGTCAGTGCACGCCGTGGGGGGAGGTCAATGTGCATAAGTTCCCAAAAATCTACCGCGATGGTTTATTTCAACGTGAATTTTTATGGGGAACAACTTTGTAGAACATCATTTTCCTGGGAAAATCCTTACTTGTTAATTCATGTTCCTTTTTAAGACATTTAATATTTTTGATAAGTTCATGATTTTTCGAAATATCGGTAAAAAACGGGTTCGATATAAAATGTTCAAAGCTTATTCTTTCTTGTATGTTTTGCTCCAAACTTTTGACAATAATATTCGCCAATCCTTTTGTAACATTTTTAGGCATCTCCAAGTTCAATTTAGCTTCTGTTTGATAAAAGTTTGTAAGTTGAAAGTATCCTCTAATACCTTCCTGCAATAAATGTTGAAAAACAGGTAAAAATATTAGACTTGCCTCTCTTAGTGGTATAGATTGAGTCAAACATTCATAGATGATCATGCCAAGAGACCAAATGTCTGCTTTGGAATCGTATCTTTGGTTTAAAAGTACTTCAGGTGCCATATAATAAGGAGTTCCACATGCAGTGCTAGCAAGAGATCCTTCGGGCAAAATTCTGGATAGCCCAAAATCCGCAATTTTTATAACTAATTCATAAAAAGGTGGATCGCTTTTGAGTTGGAATCCAGTTGGGTTGGAAAGCATTAAATTCTGAAAAATTTGAAAAAATTTTAGTTAAATATTTTGACGCAGAGACCGAATTTGAGATAGTTAGGCCTATATTTTGCAGTGGCATAGCCAGACCCCCGGAACAGAAGAGGGCGGTATTGTAGTTGAGTTTTGAAAAATTGCTATTGTTTGAAAAAAATTTCCAGGCAAGGAGGGGACGTATGTAATTTTTAGCTTCAAATTGCGGGGCCTGGCAAGTTTGCCACCCTGCCCATGTATGCCCTAAGTCATTACGGGAAACAGAATTCATTATGGTCGCCTTTTCGGTCTCTGCTATGACAGCATAAAAATTTACTTCAGGCTTTAAGTCCCTGTGAATAATCTTTTTTTCGTGTAGCGTTTTTAATCCATTCACTAAATTTTTTCCATCTAATGAACTGACTAATAACTTACCAACTTGTTTAAAAAAATACTCAATTTCAACCTCACTTAGAGCACCTTTTTCGGACAAATAATAGCCTAAATCTATATAATTACAATATTCTATAACCATAAAAACTTCACGAGCTATCTTGACGGCGAATAATGAGACAATGTTTTCATTTTTAGTACTTGTTAGTACCTAAATTACTTATTGAAAATTTTTTTACTTTACAAGACGACTCCTGACTTCAAGGATTTCAATTTCTCGTGCCAACATCTTTTGCTGACCAGAGAGATTTTTTACAATTTTTACAGCAACATCATTTTGACTCTAAAAATATTAATCTACAATAACTCATCCGATGACAAATTTAGGTACTAAAATATTTTTTCCTTTAATGACTCGACCAAAAACTCCTTGACCTAGCAATTGGCCATTTTTATGAAATTCATAAACTTGACCATTGAAACCATTAATTTGTATTTCTTTATTTGAATTCATAGGAAAATAAAATTAGCAAGGCAAAATGAAAACTGAAAATATAAAGAAAAAATTTACACGAATCAGCTCTTATCACTTTTAATAAGACGTCAACTATTAATCCACATTTTCATTGATTGATTGATTCCACTATAGAGTGTTCAAACATTTTGGAATATAAGATGGTAGGAAAAGAAATTTTTTGCGCCCATCTCAAAAACCCCGGATTCGCCGGTTTGATGATTTGCACACCTCAACTAATCAGTGTCCCCATAGACATCACTAATTTTTCAAAAAATTCTGCTAAAAATGTTCTTTAGACTTTTTTGAAGACGTAAAAAAATGGTTTTTGGCAGAAATTTTGATCAATTAAAAATCGGCGAAATGCCGTTTTTAGCTCAAAATTTGTGAAAAAAAGCACTTTTTACAAAATTTTAGCTAAAAACTCCATTTCGCCGATTTTTAATTGACCAAATTTATGCCAAAAACTCACTGTGACCATACATGCACGAATTTCAACAAAAACCTACTTTTTTCGATTCGTCTACGAGTTATGACTGAAAAGCGCAAAAAATGTTTCGGCGAAGTTTTTAATCATAACTCGTCGAGACGAATTGGAAAAAGTCGGTTTTGTTGAACTCCGAGAGGTGTATGGCCACTTTACAAAATGTTCGAAACTTTTTCTTTGATACTCGTGAATAAACAACATTTTTCAATTGGCAATAATTATAAACATCTGAAAAACATTCTATGAGCCTATTGGAAGCAAAAAGAATCGATTTCGAACTGTTTTTTCGGTGACCCAACTTTTGGACGCACTTTGGACCACCGTGTGACTCCATTATGTGTGTACTTGTGCACTGATAACTTAAATCCCTGATAAAACAAAAAATTAAAGAAATGTCAAACGCTGTCATTTCCATAAAAAAAAAATACTTTGTTATTAATTTCAATGGTGTCAATTCTTAAAGTCTATTTGAAATTTTTCATATTGTTGTCTTTACTGCTTTTGAGTGCAGCAACTTGTCCACCAAATAGCACGCCAGGGAAAGATAATGGGAAGTGCTACTCTTTTTCGTTGGCATCTACAGATTTTAATACAGCCGAGATGACTTGTAATGAGTTTGGAGGGCATTTAGTGTCTATTTGTAGTGCTTTTGAAAATAATTTTCTTGATGGTATAATTTGTTTTACAGGGTGGCCCAAAAGACCGCGTTTTGCGATTTTTTCAAACATTTTCCAGTTTTTAAAGTTTCCAATTTGAGGTTTTCTATGTGAGATTGTGTGCATTGCCGAACCTTGAAAAAGTTCACCCTAACTCTGACCTTGATTGCAGGCTCGGAAGCGAAAATAGGCTAATTCAGGGTCAGCGAAGCGGTTTCATGGTTTGGCACTGCGCACAAGCGATTTCTCGCATAGAAATACCCAATATAGGGTTATTTTGGAAGCTCTAATAGACACGATTGGTTGATCATTAGAAAATTCAAAATTTTAACGTAAAAATTTGCCGATTCGACCCTTTTCTGGGGTCAAAATTTAAAATTTCCTTCGAATTCTTCTTCCCCATACCTGAAAATCCCTAAGTATAAAAAATTTGCCTAGTTGGAGTCATTTTTGGGAAATCTGTTTTTAACCTTTTCAGAGGTACCCTGAAAAGGTTAAACCCCTACAACTCCGAGTAGGGGTACTCCCTAGGTCAAAACTTAAAAATTCCTTCGAATTCCCCGAAAACCCCCCGAGTACAAAAAATCAGTCGAGTTGGAGAACTTTTTGAAAATTCGAATTTTTCGCCTTGGTTCCCCAAGGAGTAAAAAATTGGAAAAAATTTTTTGTCTCCGATTTCGTCAATCGTCTTCTCTCGCCTTCCCCTACAACTTTAGTTTAGCGTTGAGGGTTTAAGTCCAACGTTCCCTATATTACAATCTAAACGTTCCCCTATATAGTAGCAAGATATTAAATTTTATAAATTTTTATAGTGTCGGCAATTAGGAAACTACAGGATTACGGCGTAAAAGATTTTTGGATAGGTTATAATAATCAGAGTAGCAAGGGTGTTTGGCAATGGACTTCGAATTCCAATTGCACATATACAAATTGGAATACTGGTAAGTAGAAATGCTAAAGGTATCTAAAAAATTAAATAAGAGTCATCCCCAACCTCCTTCCCCCCTAAGGCAACTTTTGGAACAACCTAATAAAATAATTCAGGTCAGCTATTATTTCTACAGGGTGTTAAAAAACCGTACTTTTGCAATTTTCGAGCAATTTTTTAATTTTTCCAAAATGACCCTACGGGGGTTTTTCTATGCGAGAAATCGTTTGTGCCCATTGGAAAATCTTAAAGCGCTTTCCTAACCATGAAATAGCAGAACATTTAAAAAAAAACGAAGATTTTTGGCTTTTTCTACGATTTCATGGCCAGGGAAGCATTTTCGCGATTTTTCAATGCGCGCAAATGATTTCTTGCATAGAAAAACCTATAGGATCATTTTGGAGAAAATTAAAAAAATTTTGCAAAAAATTGATCGAAAGTTCGCAAAAGTGCGATTTTTTAGCCACCCTGTAACTAATATTAGGTCAACCGGGCAATTCCGATTGTGCCTCATTTCAAATCTCTAAAGGCAAATGGCAGGGGTCCGATTGCACTGTTCAAAAAGCATTTGTTTGTGAAACCTATTCTGAGACTACCACCAGCAGCACATGCCCAACGCCGGTAGTTTCAGTTAAACCAGTATGTAAAAGTGGATATACTTATTATGATCAATGGAATACTTGCTATAAGGTATACAGGGTGTTTCAGATGAAAGGTATACATTTTTAATCGTCCTAGCTCTTTTCTGGAAAATGACTTTTGTAATTTGTCCATTTTATTCATGTTTTTTGTTTTTGAAAATATCGAATTTGGGTAAAAAGCTTTTGCACTGACTGGGGTTAAACCCGACTCCTTATGAGCAAAAAGCGAGAGCCTTACCACTCGGCTATGGGCGAGACCGACCTTCACAGCCGAGTGGTAAGGTTCTCGCTTTTTGCTCATAAGGGGTTGGGTTCGAACCCCAGTCCATGCAAAAGATTTTTGCCGAAATTCAAGATTTTCGAAAACAAAAAACATGAATAAAATGGACAAATTAACTCGTTTTTTGCAACAGTCAGAAATTCAAAATCATGTTCCAGAAGAGCTAGGACGATTTAACATGTATACCTTTCATCTGAAACACTCTTTACATGTCAAAATTTTCCAAACAAAAAAATTAAACTTGTTATAAATATTTTGCATTTTATTACAAAATTAATTTTCTAGTATTTCTCAACTAAATTGCCATGGAGTGATGCCGAAACAAGTTGTGTTAACGATGGTGGGCATTTACTTTCTATTCATTCAAAAGACGAAGAGAGATTTGTTGATAGTAATTATTTTGTTTCGAATTCCATTTCACATTTGTACTTCTTTCTCTTGTATCCTGCCCTTCCCCAATTTTTCAAATTTGGAACCTTCTGAAATGCCGAAAAGTTTCTCAAAACCCTTTCCACCTAAAACGGAGAGAGAGAGTGGTAGAGGTGCTGGCACTTATGATTCACTTTAGTTATTATGCACGAAATATCTGGTTGGAATGTTGTTGGAACTTGGATTGGTTTTTATTCTTTACGTCCTCAAGATACAAGCAATTCAAGTTTTTGGGTTTGGACTGATAACACTCCAGTAACCTACACAGATTGGTGGCCAGGAGCTCCAGTTAATAGGACATTGTATGAATGTGCGTTTATTAGGAGCAGTGGTAGTCCATATTTGAATGGTAGCATGTATTGGAGTAATGCAATTTGTTCTGATCAAGCTTCATATATTTGTAAACAACTCCCAATATGCGGCTAATTTTTATTATAAAAATTGTATCATGTTATAATTCACAAATTTCAGGGACTTCCCAAAAAGCTTTATTTTTGCGGATTAAAAAGAAATTTTTTAAATCCGCAAAAATAAAGAAAAAATTTTAATATTTAAGAGGCGATGTCTCGAAAGTTCGAACTTTTTGGGGTTGCCTACTAGGCGAACTGATGATGGAATATGAAATTTGGGACCAAAATAAACACATTGGTGCATTTGAAATAGTGTGCAAACTTAAAAAAGGTCCATTTTGGCCCCTATGAATGTTGGACGGGGCATATCAAGTTTCGAAAAGTACCCCGTATTAAAATGTAAATATCTCAATAATGGTAACAGATTTTTCAATGCGGCTTTTTGTTAGATTCCTTTCGATCTGAGCTTCGTTTTAAACAAAAATTATGTGATTTCATGGAGAATAGATTTTTTATGGCCAAATTACTTCAAACATGTCGATCTTTGAGGGTCAAAAAAGTGGTTCTTGGCTCATCTTCGATTTAAAAATTTCTCATGTATCTTTGCAAAAGTTTTTCAAGTTGAGAAAATTCCACTAAAACAAATCGCGGCTTCTTATCTTCAATAATTTCCTCTTCTTCGGCTTCACTTTCAAACTAGCGATTGTGAGTTTCAAACATAATTACAAAAATGCTAAAAAAAATGGAAGACTATCGTAAGTTAAAAGGCTCTATTGCACTTTGGTCGGTAGAATCAGAATCGGACATCTCAAGTAGTAAAAAAACAGTAGAAATAAAAATTTTTATTTTTGTTTGATAAACTTTAAAACAATAATCAAACAAAAAAGCTCGTCAAAACAAAATTTTCGCTTTGAAAACTATCCAATTGATTCAATTTAAGGGATGCTGTAATTTTGGGGGCTGCCGTTATTTTAGAGAAAATACGGTATAACATAAAAACACTAAAATGATCCAAATGCTGATCTTGGCCAAATATGACCCATCGATTTCTCCACAAGTATAAGGGTGCGGAACCTAACTTATGTTTTTGTTAAAACAAACTTTTCAAGAAAACCGAGCTTTAGGTGTCACAAAAATTTTGTAAGGGTACTTATTTTGATAATGAATTTCATCGATTTTTAGAAAGATTCGTTCAAAATCTCTTTTACCAAAGTTGTAGAGCTTGATTTCTTCTACAATTCTCTTAAAGGTTACTTTTGATGAAAATCGATAGAAAAACGAGAAAATCGCACGAAAAAATAAAAACCCTTACAAAATTTTGTGACACGTTTCGTGACACAAAGCTCTGTTTTCTTAAAAAAGGTGTTTTAATCACTTACTAGGTACTTAAAATAATATAGGCTTCAAGTTTATGGCGACACTTTTTGGCGTACTCCCACCCCCTCAGGAGCTATCTGCGATATTTCGAGATACTGCCTCTTAAATCATTTCATATGAAAGAGAATATTTTTCCGTTTTTGAAAAAAGAATTCATATTTAAAAGTTTAATTCATCCGAGATATTTAAAGGGGGAGCACTTTCACTTTCATAAGAAAATCCGGTTTTTAACAGAAACGAAGTTTTTACACTATGTATATTTTCATTAGGCACTATGTGGTGAGAGTATTGATGCACATAAAGTTTGAAAGAAGTAATAAACCAACCATCGTTTCAATGACAAGAAGTAAAATTCACTTTTTATTTCCTTTACAGGTTGTTTTTCCTATACCTTCATTAGGCGCTATCTTTATTGATGTCAGAAAGTTTAAAAGAAGTAATAGATCAACCAAGTGAACCATCACTTCAATGGCAGGAAGTAAAAATTCGCCTTTTATTTTCTTCATTTAATAAATTGCTCAATTTCATTACTAATTTGTCTATTGTCTAAATTTTTCGATTTATTTTGGTTTTACTTAATATTAAGGTTATGTTAGTCGATCCATTGACATACTCGGAAATTCGATGGTTTTATTTTTTAGATGACAAATGGGCCCCGTTATGCGGTAAATATTTTTAAATTTAAGGAAAAAATGAAATTTTTTTAAGGTTATGACTCGATTAGAGTAGAAATTGGATGGAGACAAAAAAATAATATTCCTTTTGATGAAGAAAATTTATCCGAAATGGATTTAAGTTCAGACCCTGAATGGTGGAATGATATTCCTATCATAGATGGAGCGTATAAGCCTGATAATTTTTTTACGGCTCTTATTCCTAGATATTATCCAGCAAATTTAAAAACCAAACCTGGATTGTTAAAGCGTGGTGTTTGGTTCTTTGATGAAACACATCCAGATGTATACAAAATTTTTTGATTATAAATTAAATTAACTTTTAGCCATCATTTACCTGGTTTCCACTTAGATTAGGTGAAATTATAGAAGAGCACTATCTCAGCTTTTGTGAAGCTAATCAATTTCGTCTAGATCAAGTCAATAAAAAGATAACTACGACCTATAAACATAATATTAGTAAGTTTTCGTATAAGAACCAGATCCTAAAATTTGGATTTTTAAAATTCAATACGCCCTGAATCATCTTTAATACTCAAATACGCGTTTTTTAGGAGCACAATCGACGTTAACATTAAGCCTGTTAGATCATGTTACTGCGCCGATTATTTTAGAAAATCAATTGAAAAATAACAGCGATAAGAATTGTAACAATGAATCCAATCTGGATAGTTATAGGGTTGGTGCATAATTGTTGATACAATTTTGAAAATCGTTTTTATTAAATATAGTACTAGAACCGGGAGGCCGAGCCTCCCGGTTCTAGTACTATAGGGCTAGGCCTTCGCTTTTGATTTTTTCAACTTTTTCCAATTTTTTCAATTTTTAAAAATATTTTCGATTTTTTTCGAATTTTTTTTCAATTTTTTTCGATTTTTTAAAGAAAATAGCGTGTCGAATATGATTAGAAGGAAGATTATTGTTAGAAAATGAAAACAGGGCATAATTTAATAAAAAATCAAGAAACAAAAAATATTTCAACATGATTCTTACACCTTCAAATGAGAACAGTTAAGCCATAACATAAACAGCCCAATTATGCACTAACAAATATATTCAATAAATTTCGATCTTAAGAAACAATGCCGAGATTATGAAACAAAAATTGAAATAATACCCGAAACAATTTTTTCTCTTGGCGACACTCTTCGAGTGCAAGAAATGGTACATTTGTCGAAAGAAAACTGTAGTAAGTGATCTAAAAAAAGATTAAAAAATAATTATGAAATTTAGATTGTAGCCAGAGAGACATATCTTTACAGGCATATTCATTATCTGTGCATTGGCCCGTTAACAACGATCATGACAAATGCAGTGTTCCTGGTTCGAGTAGTTGGTATCGAATTCACAGAGGATATAAAGAGAGAGCCTTATTTTGTGATGGTAAACCAGAAATCACAAAATTGATTTTTGCTATACATGGCATTGGACAAAAAGATAAGCCATATGGTATTGTGGAGCATTCATTAAGGTGAATACACTTTATCAATGGATATAATATATAAATATATATGCGTACTAGGATTGTCGCAAACTTGATTATTTTGAGACTCGATAAACTCGAAATCAAAAAAATAATCTAGTTTTTGAGTTTTGAAAAAGTAATATTTTTAAGGGAAAACTTCTCTTTTTACACTACAGGGTGTATCACGAAACCAGGACACTTGTTTTTTTTTTGCATTTTAATCAATTTTTTCAATGAATTTTTTATTCAAAACACAACAAATAACAATTTATAACAACAGA
>JAQGCP010002440.1:0-10428 GCA_034699885.1 Acrobeloides thornei | reverse complement strand
ATGTTGAATCATGGTGAAAACTTCGCTATTAATTTTGTATCTAGCAGTGGCGTTTATTCCATCTAGAATTTTTGGAGCATTTAGAAATGTTCACGGTGAACAATGCGAGCATATGGACAAGGAAGCTTGTCATCTATTCGGACATTTGCTACTAGATCATATGTTTCAAGGTCGAGCTTAGTAAGCATTATAAAAATTTTAAACGGGCATCAGTTGGAGGTCTCGGTAGCACAATGGTAGTGCACTTGGACGGTCCGGGTTCGAGTCCCGGTCGTGTACGAAAACTTTTGCCAAATTTTAAAATTTCCTACATATATTTCTTATTTCTAAAATGTATTACGTATACGTCCTTTCATGAGAACATAAGAAAAAGTTGGCGTTACATAATGCAGTAGATAGAGATCCCTATTGTTAAAGGTTCAGTACACTTAGACAAAAGTTATTTTTTTGTTAATTTTCAGAAAATTTAAATCATTTTTTGCAAACGAACCTATATGTGAAACTTTTTCCTCATTGATATAAACGTGAAAGTTGGAAATTTTTGAATGGGCATTGAGACGAAAACATTGGACTTTCGTTTCAATACACAGACTTTTGACAGAAAATTCTATTTTTGCATTTCACGGTGGCGTAATCGGGGAAGTAAAAGCGTATCATCTCGGAAATGGTTCAAAATGAGGTTGTATGGAGGGTTTTTGGACCCGCTGAATCGATTCCTGGTGTTATTTTCAGTGTGTAAGTTCAGAGAGTGGGACTTTTGGCGGGGCCTTTATAAGAAATAACCTTATAGAGAAGTACCCCTGAGAAATTTCAAATCGTAAATAACGCCGGAATAGTGTTCTACGCCCCCCAAAAATACCAAATATGTCGACATTTATAAAAGTATCAAAATTATTTTTATAGCGGAAAAAGTTCCAAAAATGAATATTTTTTCTTGTAAAAAACCGAATTTTTCTATGTTCTAAAAACAAGACACCACAGAAAAAACGGAACTTATGCACTTCGGCCCCTCAAAATTCGCATAAATCCCCCCCCTCAATTTTTTGGGAGGGGGCCGAAGTGCATAAGTTCCGAAAAAACCTCAACGGTGTACTTTCGGCTATGCTATAGCAAATAAAAAAGAATTGAGTAAAATGCTTTTTTCTATAAAAAGTTATAAGGATTTTTCTCCCGAAAATCTTCGTTTTTTGCATTTTTTACCCCCAAAATGATTTTTTCAGGGAAAATGATGCTCTACAAAGTTGTTCCTCATCAAATTTCGTGTTGAAATGACTCATAGATGACAATTTTTTGATTTTTACTCCGAGAACCCCTCCCTCCCCCCTTCTTTTACGCCGAAGCCGCGCAAAAACTGTAAGATATTATTTGAACATCAATTACGTGGTGTTCCAAAAAAACCCGCCATCTTAAGTATTTTTCAAATCAGTTTTCTTTTGAACTTTTAAAACATATCCAATGATCTTGGTACCGTTGGATTGTTAAGAGTTTAAGCTATCCAATGGTACCAAGATCAACGGATAATAATTAAAGATTCAAAAGAGTTTGACCAAGGTTGACTTATCTTGACGTATCATGACCTGGCGGGGTCCGGGTATATAAAGGGGTCAAAGATCCCCCTCTCTTGTCCTCCAATATATATCGAAGTTGTAAATATAAGAAGTCATAATAAAAAATTGTCAAAGTTGGCTTTTTACATCTTAGTGGTCCTAACCTTTGGGTAGGGATTTTACATGATGATTTTTATGGAACACCCTGTAGCACTTATCTTTTTGGAATTTTGGCAGTGAAATCCCCCTCCCCAAGTTATGCGATTCCCTCCACTGTCATCTCTAGATAGCTACGTCATTGTGTTAAATACAAACCTATGTCTCGAAAGAATTGATGTATCACATGTTCTTTTAAATGACCATGTTCTATTAGATACTCTCTTAAAGTCAAATCTCCTAATTCCATTATAAGAAACATAGAATTTTCTTGAATATCGAAGTCGATCAATTTTATAAGGTTTTCATTTTCGATAGATTGTAATTTCTTAAAAATTCTTAGTCAAAAACCATAAAAATAGTTCATCTTACTTGAAATATTTCCAGTTCTTGTTTACTTCCTCGTCGTCCATGTTGAATTTTTTTAATAGCACTTGATTGTTTCGTCTAATCTCGGAAAAATTTCTATGATAAAATATATAAAGATAAAAATTCTTACATCTGGATTAAATGCTTTGTATACTTTTCCAAAAGCTCCAGAGCCCAACAAATCAGATTTTTTATAATGAAACCCTTTTACAGAAAACATAAATCTAAAGATAAGACGGGTGGGGGACTTTTGTGCCTTCATATATGCGCACCTGACATTTGCACGTTCACATTTGCGCCCCTATATATGCGCGCTAATAATTGCGCCTCGAAAATATCTTTCAAAAAAGGTCAAAAATTTTAAAAACAGAAAAGGGTACACAAGTCATGTGCACAAATGTTAGGGCGCAAATATCGGGGCGCAATTATTAGCGCGCATATGTATGGACGCAAATGTCGTTGCGCAATTATAGAGTGCAAATGTTGGAGCACAAATGTCGGAGCGTAATTATTAGCGCGCATATGTCAGGTGCGCAAATGTCGGAGCTCAATTAAAAGTGTCGGGGCGCAAAAGTCCCTCCACCCAATAAATCAAATGTGAACACAAAAACGCCTGATAAATAAAAACGCATCAACATTTAATTTAGAATGGGAGTTTTTTTAAAGATTTTATTTAAAAATTAAACGATTCGTCGCCACATGAGGCCGAATTCTTGAGGCCCCGACATTTGAGACTTAAAATTTGAGGCCCGACTTTTGGGGCGTATGTCGGGAAATAAAAAAATGTCGGGGATCAAGAGGTAAGCTTCAAAAGTTGGGGCCTCAAGTGTTGGGCAGAGTTACGGTTATGGTTACGGTTATGTTTCGGTTATGGTTTTGGCTATGGTTATAACCATAACCGACAAAACCGTAACCATAACCGAAATAACCCTTTTGGGCCTCAAAAATCCGACCTCCTGTGGCGACGAACCAAATTAAATTTATCAAGGGTGTAATGAGGTATAGTTAAAATATAGATCCTACTTTTGAACAAATCCGACCGAATAAAATATGAAAAAGTATAAATTATTATATGAAAAAGTTGAAAAAACCTAGTCAAAAATAAGCTAAAGGTCAAATTGAACGACTTTCTGCAGATTTTTTCTGCAAGTATTCGATGAAACTACTCTCTTCATATCGAATGTAGTTGTTTGGTAAACCAATCTCCGGTTTTGCTATGAATTGTACAAGGCGACGCAGAGAAGGTGCCGAGATGAAGAAAAGCGGCACGTCTGAGGGGTCGATTTCTGGAACACGTGCTATTTCTTGGGCGAATTTTGGTCTCACTAAAAAAGTCTAGGACTATTTTAAATGAACATTTTTAGATGTAGTCATATATTATAGGACAATATTTTTTTGTAACTTTTTTTACCCTTTTAAGGCCTAATGCATAAGGCCTAAGGAATAAGGCCTAAGGCATTTTTAAGGCATACATTTTTTCCTTAGGCCTTACAAAATTAAAAAGTTACAAAAAAATATTGTCCTATATTATGTGAATTTATTCTGATCAGTGAAGTCTTTTTGAATTCCAGGTCGGATCGAAAAATGGACATCAAATTCGTGTTTTTCGACCCCAAAACGGGGGTGTGGTATGTTTTAAAATATTTTTGAACAACTTTTTTACTACGGCCACCTTCGGTTCGAAGTTTCGAGATATCGTCTCTTAAAATTATACCTACAAAAGTTTGTAATGGAATTATAAGAGAATGCATTACTGATTCTATCATGGATTCTGATATAGGCTTTTGTAGTTTTCAATTTCTAGTTTCCAATTTAGAACCCAGCGAAAGCCCGAATCGCATGACTAGTTATCTATTAACTTACATTGTTGTATAAGTTTAACTGCTTCGTCTTGCGTGATTTCATCAATATCTCCTCTTTGTTGACGATTGTAAAGGTAGACATCGGATTTTGAACAAACGAAGCAAACTGGAACTTTAAATTTGATTGCAGCACGAGCAAATTCCAGCTCTTCCTCTCCCATCGCAGTTTGAACCAAGATGATGAGGCAATCAAACGCACATAAGCCTTTGTCACTAAGAATTTCGGAATGATCGACTATATGAAATATTATGCATATTTGCAAAATGATTATTATAAAAAAATGTGTTAAGCTCATTTTTGGAAATAGTGGAGCTCGGATTAACCACGCCGAGAACGTGGAAATATAAGAAATTTTTTTAAATTAGGCAAAAATTTTCGGGCCCGACTGGGACTCGAACCCAGACCTCCTGGCTACCGTTGAACTTGAAGCCCAATCGAACCGTTTTTGAAAAAAAGTTTTCGCAACTTTTTTCACTCATAGCTTTTAACCGTTAGATTTTCAAGTAGTGCCGTAAAAGCAAAAAATGCTCCAAGTTTTGTGCTCTATCACATGGTATCAACTCCCCAAAAGTAGATTGGTCCTTTAAATTAAAGATTTCTTACAGGAAATAACTGTTCGCCCGATGTCGAATAACACCACTCCCGGGAATGTCATAAAGGCGTATGCGAAAACCATAGGGAAACTTGTAATATATTGGTTTTTGTGTAGTTTCAGTTTCTCCTACTGAGGCTGCTCCGGGATCCTTATCAGTCAAACCACGAATTGCGTTGATCATTGAGGACTTCCCTGTATTAACATGGCCGGCAAAAGCAAAATTAAAGTACAACCTCTAAAAAATGAATGATTTGATGGACGTTTAAAGGACCAGTCCACGTTTGAAGCGAATTGTTGATCAAAAGTGGAAAAGAAAGTTCACGTTGGGTTCACGATTTTTTTCCATGCGTCGGGAGTGCTTTTTTTAGATTTTCAGGTGTTTTTACATCTATATAAGTCATTTTTGAGAAAAAATTTTTTTGAAAAAAAATCACGTGGGTGGTCCCCCATGTAGACTAGTTCCGAGCTTTCTTTTCCACTTTTGAACAAAAATTCGGTTCAAAAGTAGACTGGTCCTTTAAGTGGCAAAAAATTCATTTTCAAATGATTGAAATCAATGAGTTGACATACCGATTCGATTCCATGTTGTTTTCGAGCTTGTTCGATTAGTGTTTTAAGATTTTCGCCATCGACATTGCCACTTCGATTTATGTCATATGCCGGTTCTGCCGAATAATATGCCACTACTTTCACAGCACTAAAATATTCAGGATGTATAAAAACCAGAATTTGGGAGATTTTTTCATGTTTTTTCGACCAGAAATTTTTTTTCAAAAATGATCCTACTAGGGCTAATTTTTTTTGCGCATCTCCAACGTTTCCCTGATCCTGAATCAGGGAATCGAAGTGTGTATTGAAGCGAAAAGTGACAATTTTTAGATTTTCTGGGGATAAATTTATGCGGGAGATCAATTGCGCGCATTCCCAAAGCTTGAAAACGCTTCCCTGATCCTGAATCAAAGAAAAATTGATGATTATAGCAAAAATTGGTCATTGCTTCAATACACACACCCCAGTTCCCTGATTCAGGGTCAGAGAAGCGTTGGAAATGCGCGCAATCGATTCCCCGCATAAAATTAGCCCTAAAGGGTCGTTTTTGAAAAAACATTTTCGGTAAAAAAAACATGAAAATATCATCCAAATTTCGGTTTTTTATACACCCTGTAATACGATAAAAAATATAAACTTAAAATTACAGTTTCACTAAATGAGTAAAGAATTTTGACAGTGCTTCTTCGCCGATTTTTATTGTGGCCTGGGCTAACACCTCACTTGCTATTATACTAGAAATTAGACCCATTAATATAAAATCAACAACTAGCCTTCTATAATAAATCGGGACTTAAATTGATTTAAAGGGGGACTGACTTTTGCGGCAAGATCGGGTGGCAAAAAAAATTTTTCAAACTTTTTTCAAAAAACACTTTCCTAGGGGTAATTTTATGCGAAAAATCGATTGCGCGCATTCCCAAACCTTGAAAACGCTTCCTTGACCCTGATTCAAGGAAAGAATCAGTGTATTGAAGCGAAAATCAAACATTTTCGGATTTTTATGAGAAAACCGTCGATTCTTAGGTTTTTCTAGATGAGGAATCGATTGCGCGCATTCCCGAACCGTGAAAACGCTTCCTTGACCCTGATTCAAGAAAAGGATATGTATTTACGTAAATAAATTGATGTTCGCTTCAATACACCGATTTCTTCTCGGACCTCCTGGCTACCGTCCAAGAGCACTACCATTGTGCTACCGAGACCTACAACTGATGCCCGTTAATTGGTGAATACTTGACGGTGTATTTTCCATTTGTGCCTAAACTTTTAGGATACTACTCATTAGGAAAATTTTTCATTTTTTGGATTTCTGGGGGGGGGCGGAGCCTGCTTAGCCCTACCTGGATACGACCCTGCCCATATTGAACTCGGTTCAAAAAGTCGAGACATCGACGCTTAAATCAATTCCAAATTGTGTCAACTCTTATATAAAAACTAGGTGTTCTGGGGGGGGGGGGAATATCAGCACAGATGGACATGAACGTGTCCGGGTCCCGTCACCGCTGCCTGGCATGACTGCCGGGCTGCCGTTGCCAGGTCTGTTGCTCTGCTAATAGCGCACATATTGGAAAAAATCAGATGAGTGTATTTTGCCATCTACGATTGCACTTTAACAACTTCCTAGTAGATACAAATTCTTTAAGGCGTTGTAATGTCACCATATTATTATGAATCATCATCAAAACAATCATCTAACTATACTATATGCAAATATTGTAAAGATTTAAAAGAATTCCATATAAAACTGTCATTTGTTGATGGTGATAATAACGCAGAGTTGAATATATCTTCCGATACAGGAACTAGTTATTCATTCGGCCCAAACGCTGATGATAAAAAAACTTATATTCTTTGTGGCACATACTTAAATATTGTGTTTAACTCGCCGAACCCTTCACTCGGATTTTTATTCAAGTATAAAATACTGTCTTGTAACTGTACTAAAAACTGTTTAAATAAAAACCAAAGCAGCTCCAAGAGACTGCGTGAAATTTTGGAGATAAGTGGTGGTGTAGGTGCAGTCGGATTAGTCCTATTTTTATTTAGTTTATATAAAACTTATCCATATATTCAAAAACGTGGATACTCTCCTAATAGGTCACCGCAAACAACAACCACAATGATTAATTTTAACATTAATGATGATCTATCAGAAACATCTAGTTTATTTAAATTTTCTAATTCTTGTATGAAAGAATTGATGAGAAACAAAAATGTTAACAAGTTGATGTTTCAAAATGGTGAAGTTTATGATTTTTATAAGTCTGATTTGGAAGAATTAAATGTGTTAGATAGTAAGTTTGATTTAAAAGATCTCTAGGAACTCTGGCTTAGACCGATTGGAAAAATTTCCCTTTCGTAAATTTGTCTTCTTATCGTGATACAAGAGCAATCCACTTTTGGGAATTGATACCATGTGATAGAGCACAAAATTTGTAGCATTTTTTGCTTTTGTGGCACTACTTAAAAATCTAATGTTGAAAAGTTATGAGCAAAACAAAATCAGGAAAAAAATTTCAAACGAGTTTGAACATTGAAATGAAGAGCCTGCACCTGAATTAATTTATGAATTTGTTTAAAATATAAAACTTATTAGGTTTATTTAAAAAAGAAAGACGGACTTTTTATAGCTCAATGAGACGAACGAAATGACACAAAATTTATCCAATTTGAAAAATGTTTAGGGTTAGTGAAACGAAAACATGAGCCAGAATTTTCGTTTCAATAACCCAAAACATTTTTCAAATTGGATAATTTTGATATCGTTTTGTTCGTCTCATCGAGCTATAAAAAGTATATCATTCTTTTTTAAATAGACCTAATAATTTTTTATATTTTAAGCAAATTCATAAATTAATTTCAGATGCAGGCTTTTGTTCCAATGTTCAAACTCGTTTGAGATTTTTTTCGTGATTTTGTTTCACTCATAACTTTTCACCATTAAATTTTTAAGTAGTGCCACAAAAACAAAAAGTACTCCGAATTTTATGCCTATCACATGATATCAACTTCCCAAAATTAGACGGATCCGTTAAGAAGTAAATTTTTTGTCAGGCAGCACACATGGGATAGGGACGTCCTTACCCCTCCCTCCTTGGCCACCTCATCATTGCCGAAAATTTTGAAAGCACCTCTTAATAAATCGCCCGGCCGAAGATTTATCGAGCGGACGTAGTCCGGCCGATTTAGGAAGTTGGCTTCATAGATTAATATTGACTAAATTCCATTGAAATCGTGTCCCCATAAAAGCCAAGTTTTAGATAGCTGTCGACATATAGTCAAAAAATGCTTACACAAACCCTCAAACACCTTAATGGCCGTGAAATACTTATATGTACCCCAAGGTCCATTTTATGATGATGAACTAAAAACAAGATTTAAAATCCTGCGCCGAGAAATCGAAAACCTTTACGAACTCCGAGGCTGCCCTAATATTGTTGAATTATACGGAGTTTGTATTGCTGAAGGTCAAGCTTGGCTGTGTATGGAATTTATGGATATGACTTTAAGGCAACTTTATCTTGTTGTTCACCATAAAAAGAATGCAAGTGAAAGTTTTCCGGAAGAATTAGTCGGCTATGTTTTTGTCAATATTGTTAATGCATTAATATTTTGTAAAAATAAGGATATTGTTCATCGGGATATTAAGCCTAACAATATTTTAGTTAATTATAGGTAAGAACTGGAACCGGAACAAAACATTACCCCTCCATTAATAGCATAGTGCAATTGAACTTCCGAGGTGGGTGGGGCGGTTCACTTGGACCCGGTCGGCGATACTCTACTGCTCTCCATCCGCCCCAACCCTCGAGTATAGCAGCCTTCACTTCCGTTGTTGTATGTAAAACATACAAAATGTAACTACAGTCGACTCTCGCTAAGCCACCACTCTGTGCCAGGTCTCCAGAGATGGTGACTTAGCGAGAGTCGATAGTAATTAAAATATTAAGCGGTGAAATCAAACTTTGCGACTTTGGAGAGTCAAAAATGCTAGAAAACTCCATTTCTGGTACACATGTTGGCACTATTGCTTACTGGCCTCCTGAACAATTTTCCGAGCACATAACAAAATACGATTCACGAGCAGATGTTTGGAGCATTGGAATAACTATAATGGAAGTAATTTTGGCCAAATTGCCTTACAAGTTGGCCAAAATACATACTTCACCAGGTCCATCATCAGGTTGCGAACAAGTGAATATCAATGTAACTTTTTTGCCTCAACTTATTACGAACACTTGCTTGACTACAATTATCCAAAATTTCATAAAAACTCAAGGTTATTCGAGTGAATTGTGTGACCTTTTAGAAAAATGTACAGAAAAATTCGAAAATCGAGCTAAATTTGAGGAACTTATGGAAACTCAATTATATCATCAGTATAAGAAATTGAAAAATGAAGATGTTGGTAAACTTATTGCAAAATATGTTAAAGTTAAAAAGAGAGAGGTGACAAAAGTTTTGTCTTACATTTAACTTGATATGTACACAGTGTGGACTTAAATAACGTGACACCCCCAACATATCCAACAGATTTTTCATGAGAGGTCATGCAAGCATTTTCATGCATCTGCAATGTGCGCTTCTCCGACTAGAAAAGCCCTAGTTTGTTTACTAGCTTTGATCAACGTTTTCTGGGGCAATTTTATGCGAGGAATCCATTACGCTTATTTTCGAATCATGAAAAAATCTGCTTGACTTTGGTCCAGGCGATTTTCGGTTCAATTCATTCATCTTTCCCTGAATCAGGCTCAAGGGAACTATTTTGGATTCTTATCCAAAAGAAAGTAATTTTAAGCGGTAAATTGAATTTTTATGCCTCGAAAATTATAAAAATCAGTTTCTCGCATAAAATTTCCACGAAAGATGACTGTTGAAAAAGAATCCAAAATAGCTCTTTTGAGCCTGAATGAGTGTATTGATGAAGTGACAATCGTCTGAATCAGAGTCAGGTAAATTTTTTCATGCTTCAAAATATGCACAATCGATTCCTCTCATAAAATTACCCCAGAGAATATTTATTAAGATTATCAAAAATCATGTGAAATTGTTCAATATATAGTGTCGCGTTATTTAAGTCCAATTTGTAAAAAGTTTTGTACATAGTGCTTATAAAAAATAATTCTAATTTTTTGATATCTATTGTTGTGAATACTTTTGAATCATAAAAGTTCACTGATCTTGGGGATTTCAATTTTCCGATTATCAATGACTTAGATTTTTACATCGTTTCCAGGTGGTACCGCCAAACGGCACTACCCTTGTTTATCACTTTTTAGTTGCTTACATTCACGTCTTGTCTAAACTTTGATGCTTAGTTTGGATATAAAAGTCTCTTTGAAAATT
>JAQGCP010002439.1:0-10430 GCA_034699885.1 Acrobeloides thornei | reverse complement strand
AATTGATTTCATATATTTAAGCGTTTTTCCTGCCAAAAATACGAATTGGGTCCCTATTTTTTCTTTAAATTTTTTTCCAATACGACGGATTGGGGGGGGAGGGCAGTCCTCCCCCTTGCCCACGTACGATCGCGGTCCCCGACCCTTAGCACCCTGGACGCAATTAGTGGAGGTCCGAAGAATTTCCACCGATCTACCCTTCATTTTTATATTTGTTAAATGAGCATAATTCATGTTACGCATTTTTGTTAAGAATCTTTAGAATCATTTTTTAGGATGACTTCTACATCAGCTTTAAGTTTATCCTTGCTTCAAGAATTCGTACGGAAAGACCCAGAATCATATCGAGAAGAATTCATAGAACAATTTCGGCATTTTATTCAAACTATGAAGCTGATCGAACTTCAACCTGTAATTCATCGAATGGATGTTCCGCCATTATTAGAATCGGTTAATTTTTTATCTTCTGTTTCTTCACACTATCCTAGTAAGTTTTTTATCTTGATTATGGCCATTTTATGCGAATTTTTGGCCAAAAATCAGCTTTTTGAGGGGAGGGAACACCTTTGATTGCCTTTTTGGGAATTTTTTTTATCACTGAATTTTGCTTACTAATCAAAAACAGCATTGCAGAAAAAAATTTTTTAATGCTCATTTTTAAGCTGAAATTATTCAGAAAATTTCGATTTTTTATGAAAAATGGCATGTTTTATTGACAAAAATAGGAAATTTTGATGAAAAAAGTAAAATTTGTCAATTTTTATTTAAAATTATAATTTTCCAATGGGTATAAAGCAGGGATGCCAAGAATATTTTTTCAAAATCAGAAAATCTGATTTCAAAAATCAGCAAAATACTAATTTTCCATTATATTTCTTATAAATTTAACAAAATTTCGCACTTCAAAAATCAAATTTGACACTGAAAAATCAGTATTTTACCAGATTTTACTTCTCAAAATCACCACTTTTTTGAAAAATCAGCAGACTTGGCACCCCCTAAAGCGATTTTTAGATGAAGCAAAGCAATTTTCCCAGTGCTTGATTACAGCACTGACAGATAGAGGATATAGTTTGGAGCCAACAATTCGTCTTTCCTTCTGTAAAGCGTTGATTGCTTTACGAGCACGCCAAGTTATATCAACTTTTGATACTATACAGTTATTTTTCGAATTGGCCAAATGTGAGGATAAATCTTTAAGGTATGCTCTTTTTTGGCTTTTGTATCAATAAAGTATAAATTACAGGAAATTTCTACTTGGAGCAATTGTTTCATTTATAAAAGTTCTTCATCGTAAAGAAAGGAAAAACGAAGGAAAAGTTCAATGCTTAATCTTTGCTAAACTCAAGGATTCAAGACCAGTTGTTGCACGGATGGCCAATTTGGTACTTATTGAAGCATTTCGAAAAGGTTTTTGGAAAGAAGCTAAAACGGCTAATTCTATTGCTGAATGTGTTTTTCATGATGTTTTGCGAATTCAGGTACTACAGTGTGCCCATTGACGTAGTCATAAGGAGGCCAGGCCTACCATCATAACGGAAAAATTTTAAAAAAATTCCATACGTGGGTAGAGGTGAGCCTTCCCTAACCCACTCACTCATTGGCCAAAAATTAGGGAGGACCCCTTCACTCGGCTGATCGAGTGAGGATGTCAAGCGAGTTGTCCCTCTCGTGTAATGGTGTCCTCCATTATGAAACAAAAATTGTCAAAAAAATACTCATTTTTTAACAGAAATGCTCAAATTTTGGACTACTTACCAAAATAGACCCGGACAAAATAGACCCGGACAAAATAGACCCAGACAAAATAGACCCAGACAAAATAGACCCGAACAAAATAGACTAGGGCTAAAACTAGGCCTAAAGCCTAGGTCTAAGCCTAAGACTAGGCCTAAAGCCTAAGATTATGCCTAAAGCCTAAGCCATAAAAAATGTAAGGACTCATAAATTTTTAAAGGAATAAAATTTTTTGTTGAAAATATACAAATAAAATTGAATTTTTTAAGGATCTGGGTCTATTTTGTCTAGCAGTGCAAATTTTGCCCTCTTTTTTCCACAAAAATCGTAATTTTTTTTGTTGCATTTCAGCTTAAAAACGTGCATTAAAAATTTTTTGCCTAGTTATACTTTAACTCAATACAGAGGTGACACTTGGATTCTATTTCCAGTATGCCAAAATCTAAAATTTTTCCTTTAAGCTAACGTCCATTCGCTTCTTTCTTGGCTCATTGAAACAAGAAGAAGGATTTGATGGATCTGATAGCGAGGATGAAGAAGCAAACAAGGAAGAAAATTCGAAAACTGTGAGAGAAGTTATGCACGCTGTCAAACATGCGAAAAAGACTCGAAAAAAGGCCAAAACCCTTGAGAAGACGAAACGCGCTATTTCCAAGGAATCCAAATCGAAGAAAGAAAGTCGGAGCAAGTTCTGCAATCTTGAGGCGATGCAGATGCTTTATGATCCTCAAACTTTCGCCGACCGTTTATTCGGATGTTTGCAATCGAAGAAAAACGAGAAATTTATTGTTAGGTTGTTGAGAATGGCTTTGTGTGCAAGAATTATTGGAATTCACAAGTATGTGTTTTAAGGGGTGTTTCGAAAAAAACGGAATTCGGGCGATTTTTTAAATGTTTTTTGACTCGAAAATTTTTTTTCAAAGGTCCTAAAAATGACCCATATAGGGGTAATTTTATGCGGAAAATTGATTGCGCGCATTCCCAACGTTTGAAAACGCTTTCCAGATTCTGATTTAGGAAAGTAAGTGTGTAAATTTGTATTTTTAGCTTTTATATACACTATTACTTTCATGAACCAGGATCTGAGGAACATTTTTAGGCTTTGGGAATACGCGCAATCGATTTCCCGCATAAAATTACCCCTAATAGGGTCATTTTTGGGTTGAAAAAACATAAAATCGTCCAAATTTCGGTTTTTTATATTCCATGTAGTATTATTCTGTTCAGGCTCGTACCTACGTTGGACCTTGTCCTCCACGAAATAAAAAATTGAAACTTTTTTCTAACGGTTTCCTTTATGTTTTTGCCTAAAAATTTGAACTTTTAAAAAAATTATAATGGTCCCTGTTACGATTTTTTACCATAATTTTCAATTTTTTTATCAAAAACCTCCAAAATGTTTCATTTTTTCTTCAAAATTCATATTTTTTTGTTGCCAAAAATGTTCAATTTTTGAGCATTTCCAGCTTAAAGACAAGCATTTTTAAACAAAAAATTAAATAAAAAGAGGGCGCTCCCTCATCCCATTCACTAGGTAAAGCTAAACCCGACTAGTAACGAAAATTTTCCACAACCTTAAAAATTTTTCACTTTTTGGACTTCAGAGTGAGGAGGCGTTTCCTCGTCCCGGCATTAGGACAATTGGCAACGGACTATTTTTTCCACGTTATAGTGGTCAAAATTAAATAATTCGTCCAGACGATTATGTGAAATTTGTTACTTCGTTGCCAATTGTCCTAGTGTCTTCACCCCCTCCCCGCGCCACTGTTAATGACCATATTTAGACTACAGACTTTGGGTTTCTATTCATATCTCCATCGTTATCTTCAGCCAAAACAACAAGAAGTTACCCGAATTTTGCTATATGCAGCCCATGCTTGTCACGTAAGTTTTATTCGAACGTTTAAATCCTCGGTTACTACCAGTTGGCGTAGCTTTAAAATCTGAACGGTGGGGCGATGTGGGATCGAAAATTTTCATTATAAGTGATCAAATTTTTACTAAAAATTACAACAATTTTAATTTTTTTTTTCACACAAAGGTTTATTTTTTACTAAAGTTTAATTTTTTCACTTTTTCCACCAAAATCGTAATTTTTTTTTATCAAAAATTTTCATTTTCTGAGCATTTTCAGCCTAAAAACAAGCATTCTCCAAAAAATTTTGGCGCTGGTTTTTGCTTTCAAGTTTTTTAACAAAATAATTTTTGCGACTATTGGCGCGAAAACAAGGGGGACCAAGGCGATTTTCGAAAAAATCAAAATTTTTTGAAAAAAAATCGAGTTCCTTATGTTTTTCCCCCAAAATTTTCGAAAAAAAATAATTTTGCTTTGGGGGGGCCAAAGCAAATTTTGAAAATTTTCTGGTGGGCCCCTATAAATTTCTGTCTACTTCACACTGGTGGCCTACAAAAAAATTTTTACTATCACAAAAAAATGTTCTGAGGGATTTCAGCTTTAAAATAGTAATTTTTAAGCTAAAATCTATCAGAAACTATTTTTTTGTTGAAAAAATTGAAATTTTTGGATAGTCACCTAAGTAACACTAGTTTGCTTTTTAATTTATAAAATTTAAATGTTGAATTTGTAAAATTTTTTGGCTCGATTCTTTTGTTTTAAATACTTAATATGATAGATTATTTTTCAGGATCTTGTACCACCCGATTTGGTTCAAGATGTTGTTCGAGTGATTGCCCAAAATTTTGTTAGTGATCGGAATACTAATGAAGGTATTACAGTTGGATTGAATGCAATTCGTGAAATTTTTGTCAATTGCCCTAGTGCAGCTACGGAAGATTTACTACAAGATCTCGCTGAAGTAATTTAAAAAAATAGAAACACTTTTTACATTTTTCCCAAAAATCTAAAAAAAATTTTTTCAAAAATGGCAAATTTTCATTAAAAAATGACCAAAATATGCCATTTTTCATTAACGAATGACCAAAAATTGCCATTTTTCATCAAAATTTTTTGTTGAATTCTTTTCAAAAAATTTTTGCTCCATTGTTTTAAAAGAAATTTTTGTGAATATCAATTTTTTGCTCTCGCGGGATCGAACCTGAGGTCCCAACGTTGTCTAAATTGCCAGATCAGACGGTATGTCGACTTCGGATTTTAAATTTTGGGTCCAGATTTTTTTAGTTGGAGCTGAAACGGCGGACTATGTATTCCTTAAAAATTAAATTTCTCTCTTGAAAAATTTTTTTGGGTGTAGTGCAACCCCATACTTGGAAGAAACCTCGCCTCTGTAGGATTGGCCTTAAAAATGGTTAATTTTTCCTTTTTTAGTATAAAGTCTACAAGAACAAAAATGTTTCTATGGCTGCTCGAGGACTCATTACGCTATTTCGAACTGTGAATCCAAAATTACTTCACCGAAAAGATCGTGGACGTCCAATTGAAGGGACCAATGAGGTTGCGACACGCGGAAAAGATTATGGGTCATTATCGGCTGTTGATTTTGTACCTGGTGCAGAAATCTTGCAAGAAGAAGAAGATTTTACTAATGATAGATCGATTGAAGATAACTCGGATGAAGAATGGAGCGATGTTTCTGATTTAGGTACTTTTAGTACTCTCGTTTTGGTTGATATTTTTCATTTTTTTAAAAATATTTTAGAAGATGAAATCGAACAATCAGATGAAGATACAACTAACGAAGATGAATTTGAAACAGATATTGATGAAAATGATAGCGATGAAGATGTGGAAGTGAACGATGAAGAATCGGAGCATAGTGATGAAGAAATAGATGAGGAGATAAGCGCAGATGATAACGGAAAACTTGCGAAAGACTCTAAGAAAATAACTAAATCGGCTAAGAAAAAGTTGAGATCGGAAGAAAAAGTACGTTAGAAAAAAATTAATTTTGATTACGTTCTTTCGAAAATGAAATTTTTTAATGAAAAAATGTCTAAATATTGCCATTTTTCATCAAAAATGCAATTTTTTTATACTAGTTTTCGTCCAATTTTGCAATTTTTTTACTATTTTTCGTCCAATTTTGCAATTTTTTTACTATTTTTCGTCCAATTTTGCAATTTTTGACATGTAAAAAATTTTTGTGGAGGATTGAAAAAACTAACCTCCTCGTTTTTGAGGGGTTGAAAAAATAATCTCTGGGGGTTATTTTAGAAGAAATACGGTTTTTTTAGAAATTAGAACTCGAGACAAAGCTCCAGAAAGCAAAGATGATTAGCGAATCTCGTATCCTAACTGATACAGATTTTCGTAAGATCCGGTCCTATCAAATCAAGAAACAACTTGGAATTGAAAAAAGCAGCAGAAAGAGACCAAATGATGAAGTACGCTTGGAAGAAGAATTGGAAGAAAAAATTGCCAGGTATATCAATAATGGACGCTTTTCCAAAAAAAATTTTTTTTAAAAATAAAATAATCATTCCCTTGTTAGTTACACATTCTTTATTTTAGAAGAGAAGAGGGTGATGGTCTAGCTAAACTCAACGACATTATGCATTTTCATAAGAAGATTCGACGCCAAACTAAAGAAGAAAGAATGGAAGAAGTTCAAAAAGGACGTGAAGGCCGTGAAGAGTATGGAAAGCCAAAGAAGAAGGTAAAAATGTTTAGAAGATCCCTAATGGGTTGTTGTTTCGGCTTTAGGATTTCCGCGCTATCTGTCGGAAATCGGATTTCCGACAGCTGATTTTCAATAAAATCGTGCTTATTGAAACGGTCGGCTATGATGTCCTGCCAATCGCTTAATAAACACGATTTTATTGAAAATCAGTTAACGCTAGCTGTTGAAAATTCGATTTCCGACGTCGAAAATGCGTTGCAGTCATCGGAAATTTCCGACAGCTAGCGTTGAGATAGCGTGGATCCTCACGGATCGATTTTCCCATGATCAAACTCAAAAAATTCCTTCAAATTCGTTTTCCTCATATCGAAAAAAGCATTTTATTTTTGACTCTTTTGTTATAGGGACCACATGTTGGACGAACAAATCGTGAACTAGCTAAGAGGAAGGACTTCCGAATGGTTCGGCAAAAAGTACGCGGGAAGAATCGCCAACGTAGCTTCCGCGATCAACAGATGAGTTTGCGCAAATATTTGTTACGTCAGGCCGGCAAGAAGGTTTAATTAATACACAGATTGAAATACAACTGTGTTTATTTCGTTGTTGTTGTTTTTATGGCTCTAGGATTTTTCGAAATGAAAAAACGGATTTTTAATAGAAATTTCGTTTCAATATAACCTAGCACAATTTTCAAATTGGATAATTTTGGTGTCATTTTTTATTCATCTGAATGAGCTGAGAAAAAAAGGCTATGCTTTTTAAAGTAAATGTTAAATTTATTGAAAAAATCCAGTTTTTAGATTCGTTTCGGAAATTCCGTTTCGAAAAATCCTAGACCCGTTTTTATATACGTGGATCCCAATAAAAAGTGTGCTCTTTTTAAGATTTTATGTACCGAAAAATTGTACTTTCACAGGTAAAATGTTGAACTCTTTTTTAAAAACAGAGAATTTTTGCTTTTCTATGTTTTGAAAAAAAGAATTAGGCCAAAAATCAAAATTTTACTCGAGAAAATGCAATTTTTCGGAACCATAAAATCTCAAAAAGTGCTCTTTTATTGTACCCTCACCACGTAATTGTTGTTATTGTTGAAGCAAATGTTAGTTTTAAATGAACAGAAGTTTGAACTGGATTTTAATTGCAAAATATATACAATTTTTTAAATAAAGATCATATTTTGTTTTTTTTATTACGAGAACTTTGGGCATAAGGCTCCATGACATTTTACAACGGACATTTCACAGCGGTAGAGGATTAACTCAGCAGCTAAAGTACAGTTCGTGGCCCTCGCTTAGATTTTTTCCAAAATGGGTTTATTTTGGAGATCTAATGTAAAGGAATGTTATAGCGTAAGAAAAAAATTTGGGACGAATTTCTGTGGAGCTATGCGATTTGTTCAAGTTGTGGTTCTTTATGTGTTATTATAAGATATGTACCTTTGAGAGCAGCTAACAAACACACCCAACGCAATATACACAATTTTTTCTGTGACTCTGGGCTACATTTGTTGAGGCGATCACTTTGGCTGAAAACCCTCGTAAACGGGTCATTTTACAACGAATATTTCACAACGGTAGAGGATTAACCCGGATTTATCCTCTCCGTTGTGAAATGTCCGTTATAAAATTACCTAGAGCCGAGTGTAAAAAGACAGGAAGACAGACCACAAATTGACAAGCTCCGTTTATGACATACATGATCTCGAGGCTATTTTCAGCTTAACAATTTTTCGAAAAATGGGCATTTTTGGGCTTATGTCAAAGATCGAAGTAAAAATCTATCTAAACGATCGATTCAGCCAAAAAACTCCAAAGGCAGGAAAAAATCATAAGGGTCCTTTGTTTTTGCAAGAAATTTTTTTCTAAAAATCCTAATGGTCCCTCCTCCCATAATGATTTTTCACAAAAAATGATTAAAATTTCCTATTTTTTCTCCAAAAAGGTCGCAAAATTTTCCATTTTCTCTATAAAAATTGTAATTTTCTGATTATTTTCAAGAATAATTTTCTGAGCATTTTCAGCATATGATTTTTTTTCAAAAATTATACCCATTATTATTTTTCAAAACAATTTTCATTATTCCAAACCAAAAACGTCCAAAATTTTCCTTTTTTTCTTCAAAATTCATCATTTTCTGCCAAAAAAAAATCGTGAATTTCTGAGCATTTTCAACTTAAAAAACAAGCATTTTTCAAAAAAATTTTCGTAAAAAAATCACGGAGGACCTTTAATTTTCAAACGAGTTTAAACATTGAAACGAAAATAAGAACTTTGAGCCTGCACTCAGGCAATTCGTTTCAATACACAGACTTTTGGCAGAAAATTTCATTTTTCCATCGATTTTTTCAACTTTCATCAAATGAACAATTTTTTATAACTAGCAACAACGAATAAAATGACACCAAAATTATCAAATTTGAAAATGGTTTTGGGTTATTGAAACGAAAACATGAATCAGGGTTTTCGAAAATTCTTGCAACATTTTTTTCAAAAATTCAATTTTGCCAAAATTCAAATTTTTATAACAAAATCGATATTTTGCCAAAATTCGAATTTTGCATAAAATCGATTTTTTTGCCAAAACTCGATTTTTGTCGGCTTTTTGTCAAAAATTCGAATTTTTCATAAAATAATCGATTTTTGCTAAAAATTCAAAATTTTGTATAAAAAAATCGATTTTTTGCTAAAATTTTGATTTTTTCCAAAAGTGCAACTTTTGCCAAAATTTGAATTTTTCATTAAAAAAATCGATTTTTTGTGTCAAAATACGATTTTTTGTCAAAAAACTATTTTTTCCCCAAAATTCTAATTTTGCATAAAAAATTGATTTTTTGAAAAAATACAAAAATGGAATTTTTCGCCAGATATGGTTTCAATTTTTGGCGCTTCAAGCGAAGAATTTTTCCTTCAAAAATTTTCTGGGGGGAGGTTAATCACAACAGAGTCAAAATGTTTAATCTCCGAATTTTATTTTTAAATAATTTATATTCAAATAATAATCCACTAATTTAAAGATAATACGCACAAATGGCATCGTAAAACGATACATCATCAGTCATATACCATTTTTCATGATAAGTACCAGTTAAAACAACAGCATGATTGGATGGATTCTGTTCAGGATTGCCCGGAAACCAATTTGTATAATCCAATGGAGTACCATCGACCCATGTAAAGTTTCCTGTATAATTAACGTAGGAAACATCGTGAAGTCCAATACGACAATCACCAAATATTTGTCTATTCACACATAATGCTTAAATTAAATTTCTGATGAACAAATTTTAAATGTAATTTACTATGAACAAAATCATTTTCTTGCTCGCTGTGAATAGAGACAAAATTGGAGCTGAAATTTTGGCAAGTTGAAATGGATTGATTAAAATTGACGCCATGAGTCAACTAAAACAGATAAGCGTTATGTTCTATGAAAGACCAATATTGAGCTCTTCTGTTGTCCTAAAGTATCTTCAACGCCATTCAGAGGCCATGCTCTTGTTCCAAAGAGGAAAATGTAAAATCTAGCGGGTATGTTGAGACCTGACCAGTCTTTATATGCCCGAGCTGAGATTAGACCTAAAGGACTAGACCAGCGGGAAAAAGTTGCCATTTTTGATGATATTCGGAAAGTTCATGAAAAATGGAGCTTTTTTGTTTTTTCGACAACCTCTAAATCGTTGTAGTTTTCGAGATAATTGCCCTTGAAATTATAAGCAAAATTAAAAATCCGAGTTTTATCGTGAGCTTGGCTCAGTGGTAGTGCTCCCGACTTCGAGTCCTTTGTAAGCAAAAACTGAAATTTTTTAAATTCAATCCCTTCGTTTCAATGTTCAAACTCGTTTGAACTTTTTTTTGTTTTGCTCATATCTCTTCACCATTAGATTTTCAAGTAGTGGTCCAAAAGCAAAAAATGCTCAGAATTTGTTGCTCTATCACGTAGAATCAACTCCCCACAAGTGAAAGACTCTGACATCTGGACATCTCCGGGGGGGGGGAGGTACGAAAACCTATTCAAATTTACTAACCAGGTAACAACGATTCGTTTGGTTAAAATATGTCCACCCATTCCGACATTGTCTTGTTGGTCTAGCTGTTGTTGTTACAGTTGTTGAGTTTGTCGTCGAATTGCGAAATTTGCATACGTAAGGTTTTGGGC
>JAQGCP010002438.1:0-10433 GCA_034699885.1 Acrobeloides thornei | reverse complement strand
TTGACAGTGGTTGGCAGTGCGCCATTCATTGCGCGCAGCTTGATGCCTGTTGAAAAGATGTTGGGTGGTTTTGTCTTGAAATTTTAATCCTTTTAGGTTATTTTAAGAGTTGTACAGTATTTTTAACTTTTTTGTACAAGTTTTGGTGAAGAAGAAAATACCAAAAGCCATCTTCAGATCTGGGGAATCGCTTCACGTTCCTGGAGAAATTGAAAATTTTTCATTTGGGGGAAATCAATGCGTTTTTTCGATTCAAAATGTGCCCATTTTTCAATAGCTGTATAACCTGAAGCACTAAAACCGACCCTAACTCTGTTATAATTGTCTTGCCTCTATTAAACGTATAAAACTCATTTATATAGCGATAATCGTTGCTGCAAATGCCATTAAATGTCATGCCTTTGGCTTTGTCGGTGGCGATTTATGTCAGGATCTAAGAAATATTTCTTTTTTTGTTCTTCGGACTCCGCTTTTCGATAGTATAACTATTCGTACAATTGTGGTTCGCATGGACTTTTCGTACGTTACTTTTCGTACACTCACCTTTCGTACATCACGTTTCATACAGCACACGTACGATACTTTTTGTACAATTATTTTTGTACGAACTTTTTCCGGCGAATTTTTCGCCGGAAATCGGTAGGGGGTTGGATATTTAGTTTCGTCTCAATACACTTGTTGTGATCCCCGATCGATCACATGTTCCTGCATTTACAGAAATTACATGAGTATATTGTGCCACTGATAAATAACCCTGAAACTTGAACACATGAAAATTGCATAAACTTCATCTTTTTAAAATTGTTCATAAATTGAACCTTTCAAACATGAAAAAATGTAACAAATTTGAAAATTTGTTATCTATACCCGTCGAATGTATTAAATTAATCTTGCATTAAAGTTTATTTTTTGAATATCACTTTATGGTCAATTAAAATGGAATTTAGTCTATTTTGTAACAAACATCTCTGTTTTTATTTTGAAAGTGCGTGTTTTTATACGTTAATTGATCATCTTTGATTATTACGGCGGGAAAGACTTAAAATTAATAACTATTTTTTGTTTTTTTAGGAGGTACAAAGTTCTTGAGTTGAGCGTACAAAGTTCTCGAATTGAGCCAAATAAAAACAGTCGCGTTGGTTAACAATGGAAACGGCAAGAAAAGAACGTGAAAGTCATGAGGTTTGTAAATTTTAAGACATTATGCAATTTCCTTTATGACCTTGAGACATAAAAGGGCAATCCAGGCAAGACAGGTACATAACAAGGTGTAATGTCGAACAGGATGTGAGATGGTACAAAGTATAATGGAGAGTATATAAGGATGGGTAGGGTAGGGCAGTGATAGGGAGAAGGGTCGGCTAGAGGAGGAGGTGGGGCACTTACCCAAAAAAGGCCATTTTTCTCAAAAAACATTATGATAAGGGATTAAAAATTTTTTTTAACTATTGGGGGGCACTTCCACTTTGCCTACGCTACTGGGGTATGGTAGGGCTTAGGCAAGGCATAGCTTTAGCTTAGGCTTAACTTAGGATTATTTGTTGGCTTAGGCTTATGTCTAGGTTTAGGATTAGTCTTAGGCTTAGGCTTAGTCTTAGGCTTAAGCTTAGGATTATTTGTTGGCTTATGCCTAAATTTAAGCTTATGCTTAGGATTAAACTTAGGCTTAGTCTTAAGCTTAGTCTTAGGCATTAGTTAATTTATTTTGTCTTAGGATTATTTGTTGGCTTAGGCTTATGCTTAGGTTTAGGCTTAGTCTTAGGCTTAGCCTTAGGTTTAGGCTTAGTCTTAGACATAGCCTTATGATTATTTGTAGTTTATGCCTAGGCTTAGGCTTGTGATTAATCTTGGGCTTAGACTTTGTCTTTTGCTTAGGCTTAATCTTAAGCTTAGGCTTATGGTAGGATAGGCTATAGCAGGATAAAGTAATATATGTAATTTTTTAGGCTCCTCTACTCTCCTCAACTTGTGGCCAACCAATTACCACTTGTTAACCATTTTGTGCCTCGAATGTCGCCTAACATAATTTTTATGGTAATTTAATTTAAAGTTTTTTAAAATTTTAACTTCCCATTTTTAGCTTCTTTTTTCCACCACAATCCTATCTAGAAAATCTGTAGTGATCTCGTGTGATGTCAACTGTCGCTTTTGTTCCGTGTTTAACTTCGCTTTCTACTTTTCTTTCCGGTGAAATAACAAATTTGAAAATGATTAATACAAATATTTTAAAGATATTTTTTAAATGAGATTCAAAAAATTGTGAGTTTTGAAATTCGATTCTTAGTTAGATTTTTTCACAAGACTAGTTTTATAGCTTCATCGTTTCACATATTAAGTCATATGTATGGGAGGAGGAAAGTATAAGCCCATGATGACGGTTGATGATGGGAAGGGGGTAGTGGCGTAGGCGGAAGAGTCGACTAGGGGGGGGGGGGGGAGGCACTTCTCCAAAAAAGGCCGATTTTATACAAAACGACTGGAAGGGGGTTTAAATTTTTGATGGCATAATATGTGAACGACTCCTTATGTAGTCTTTTCTTATTTTAGTCAAGATATTAGTGAAATTTCTATGTGTTTTATTTGTTTTTTTTTTAAGATACATCAGGCATATTACTCGAGGTGTATATAGATTTTTAACTTTTTTTAATTTTGAATCCTACCACATACTAGAGTTTGAATTGATATTTTTTTGATAAATGTCAAATAGATATCAATTTGAAAATTCTACCCTATTATTGTCGCTGCCTTATTCTTCCCACTGCGATGCCACTCAACTTGGTGTATATAAACTTTTTATTATTTTTTTTAATATAATTTTTTAGTAAAAAAAATTTTGCGCCAAAACATGGCTATTTGTTGCAATTTTTGTCTAAACATGTTCTTTCTTTTAATTTTTTATTACCACATACAAAAAATATTTTATGAAAAGTTTTTTAAATCAACAAAGTTGTTGTGTTTGAACATTTTTGCTGTAAGTCAAGTTAAAATTTTTGCTAGATTAGGTATCAAAAAATTAATAAACAAATAAAGATTAAAAAAAGATTTAAAAAACTTTTCAAAATTTTCTGCCGGGAAGGCAATGTACTCAGGCTTTATTACATTACATTCTTTCTATAATTGAGTTTTTATATCTCTATGCAAAATTTCAAGGCAGGGTGTCCATATCATTTTTCGATGAGGATGAGATTTTTTTGTCTTAGGGTGGGGATGATGGTACAAAATTTTACTTTGAGGATGAGAATCTCACCACTTTTCACCTAGTTATAAGTGGAGGCGTCATCGGGGTTCGTGGACCCCCCAACGACGTAGCTGTAGGGGAGGGGGCTGAGGACCGGTGTTCGCTTCAAATATTCAATTTTTCCCTGAATTAGAGTCAGGGAAGACTCCCCACATAAAATTACCTCTAGAGGGGTCATTTTTAGAAAAATAAATTTCTGGGTCCCAAAAAAATAAAAAAGCCACTTTTTTGGGCCACCCTGTTCATATTTTTTACTTGGTTATTATTTTACCACTATATAATGGAAGTAGATTTTGACATTATTTTAAAAAATGTTTTCGCTTCAATACATAAATTTGTTGGATGCTCTAAATATTTACCAAAAACATTTTATAAAAGTTGTCAAAATCTGCGATAGCGGGTAAGCAATTGTAATGGCTTTATATTAATGCTATTCTTATATTTTGTTATTATAATTTCGGAATTTATGAATTTTATTTAGTAGATTAGTATTTCGAATGGTTCTGGTTGACTAAGAACAAAGATATTGTTTATAAAAAGTTGCGCCATAGAAATTTTTTTAAACATTTGGAGCTACTTCGGCTCTTATACCCATTGACACGTGGTCTAAAATTGAAAAATTTTATTTTTCGAAATTTTCTCAAAAATGACCCTATTAGGGGTAATTTTATGCGGGAAACACGGGGAATTATTTTCATTTTTTTCAGAAACAAGAATCTCCACCTTGTACCCCCCCCCTCCCAAATTTTCAATTTTCTAGAAACGAGTGTAAGGGTCCTCAACCCGCCTTTGGGTACGCCACTGGCTATAAGCAATTTAACTTGATGCTCTCAGATCGATCGGAACACATTGCGTGTGATTCTTTCATTTTTTCGAATAGTATTTTATATTATAATAACCATGACTTTTATATAATTAAAATATATACAAATTTTTGAAAAAATTATAGCAGGCTTAGGGCCGCCACTAATTCGTTCGGAAATTTTTGTCTTCACTAATTTATCACTAATAACATCACTAGTTATGTTCAGACGCGTTCGGACACATCACTAACAGGCGTTCGGACGCGTTCGGAAATATTCAGACGCGTTCGGAAAAGTTCGGACGAGCGCCCGAACGCATCCGAATGTTTTCGAACGTGTCCGAACGTTTCCGAACGTGTCCGAACGCCTATTAGTGATGTTTCCGAACGCGTCTGAATGCAATTAGTGAAGTTATTAGTGAACTAAAATCCGTTCGGCAGCCGTCCGAACGTATTAGTGGCGGCCCTTAACATATTTCGAAACTCGCATATTTTTTTTGAAATTTGAAGGATTCATCAAAAACTTACTTAGATAACCTTGTCTTTATTTAATAAAGACAAGGGGAGATCTCAAGTTGATGAATTCTTAAAATTTCAAAAATAGCTGAAGGATCAAATTATGCGAATTTCGAAATATATCAAGCCTAATTTATAGCATAATAAAATTTTTTTTCTCAAGTTACATAATTTTTATATCGAGTTCTAGAAGCTGTCCATATATTACGTTATCAATTTTCTTGATTTGTTTTACCTCTCCCCACTTTATCAAAAATGCACTAGCGTTATTTAACTTTTTGTGGAGAGGGCTGACCTTCCCCCAACATGATAATGTAATATCTGGAGGACCTTCTATGAGATTTATAGATTTTAAGGCATTAGGACTTTCTTCAACTTTTGTTTCTCCAACCTACTTTCTACAACTTTTGTGATTATAACTTTTTTCCCATAGTTTATTTTTGTATATATCCTGTTTTTTATGCGCCGAACACGATGGTGCAAAAAATTTTCACTGAAAAATATGTCAAAGGGTATAAAAAAGTTGAAGAAAGTCCTAATGCCGATTTTAGTATACCACAAATTTTTTTAATGATCAAAATATTTTTTGTTAAGTTTCTGTTATTTTTTAATTAGTAGAAATAAATGTTTTTGATCTGCACAATTCATACATGAACAAGGGGGGGGGGACAAGCTACCTCAAGGCTATATGGTGTCGACCAAAAAAATGACCTTTTTTTAGCCATACGGCTTCGCCATACCGAGGCTATATAAACTCCGAGGTTATAACGGCTTCGCCACTCCGAGGCTATATGAATGGGAGGGGGGACAGTCCCCCCCCCTATTGGTAATGTATGGCACAATTATGAATTTTACTGCCGGATCAAACTAGATAAAAAAATTTCTTAGTACTCAAAGTGAAACATTTGTAAGAGTACTACGAACTGTTCAAGTATTATTGATTGAAAATTTGTTTCCCTCCCCCCCTCTTTTGAGTAGGGAAAGAGGGAACCACATTTAGAACATTTGTAAAAACAAAAAATGCTTTATTTTTCATGAACTTAGTGCTAATATAGATAATGGCAATTACTATTGTAAGAAGTTAAAGTACAAGATAGGCCAAAAAAGTGGATTTTTGTGATTTTTTGGGATCCGAAAATGTATTGTTCTAAAAATGACCTCTCTAAGGGTAATTTTATGCGGGAAATCGATTGCGCGCATTTCCGAACCCCGAAAATGTTTCCCTGATTCAGGGAAAAATTGGGTTTTTGAAGAGAAATTCGTCGTTTTTCGCAATTTCAAAAACCCAATTTTTCTCTGAATCAGGCCCAGGAAAGCATTTCCAGGATTCGGGAATGTGCGCAATCGATTCCCCACATAAAATTACCCTTAAAAAAATAAACTTTCAGGCCCCAAAAAATCAGAAAAATCCACTTTTTTTGGCCCACCCTGTATATAAAAAATAGGGTTGTCGAGATCCGGATTTTTTTATCGGAATTGGGATAGTAAAAACAGGATCTGGATTCAAAAATCGGGATTTTTTCGGGATCTCGAGTTTATGCCTGGCTTTTCGCTTCAATGTGTTTCGTTTCATCCCTGATTCAATTTGAAGCGCAGAAGATTTTCGAGTATATGAAGGAAGATTGTTAAATTTTTGATGGAGACTACCGCTTCTTTGCTATTTCGATGGGTGACAAATAAAATCTTGGATTTTTTAGAGTCCAAGCTCACAATTTTGTGAGTGATTCCATAATTATTGAGTTAAGAAAAACGCTAGTTTCTACAATTTTTTTAAAGTATCACGATTCTACAGGTTCCTGCCAAGTTGAATCAAGCTTCTGCTAATTGGTAGTCTGAATTGCTAAGCTACGAAATTACATAAAGCGCCGAACCTCATATCAAAAACACATTCATAAGCCCAAAGAGTCTTTATTAAATTACTAATAATTTCTGATCACCAAGAGTACAATCGACTAATGGCCGAAACCGAAAAAATTGTTTTTTGTAAATAGTCACACCCAACAATTTTTTGCAAATATGGTCCCTGTTCCATCCAAAAAATTTTCAGTTCCGGTTCTATCCAATTTTTTATATTTGATTTTGTTAAAATCCTGAAGATTAATTAAAAACAGCGCAGCAGGTGCAAAATTTTTTTGCTGAAAATTGTCATTTTTAAGCTGAAATTGATTCAATATTTTTGGTGAAAAAGGTGGTGAATCATGAAAATTTTTGAAATTTTTTGCGTTCTGGTGTCGTATATAAAACTGAGGCTCCTTACAATATATATGTTACCGTCATATCTGAACATCCGACATATCTGAAAGCATAGGTCTAAATCTTTCAAATATGCCTATGCATATCTGAAAACTTTCAGATATGACGGTAACATATACAAAACTGAAGCTCCTTGTTTAGATTTCGACGCATCACTAGTAGCCTCCCGTCCTTATAATCAACCACAATCATTTCCGCCCCTCCCCCATATACCATCCCCTTTCTATCCCCTATTTTGAGGCTGCCTCAGTTTTACCCTTTAGAAATAGCAAAATTAGCTGCTATAACTCTAATCCTGAAAAAATAAAAAATTTTTAAGAAAAAGCAAAAACTTTTAGACGACAAGATAAGTCGAACCCAGGATCGTCCGGTCATTAGTCTACAACCGGTCCACTGAGTCATCCCGCTTTTTGATTGAATGTATTATTATTTACTTATATAGTAGTGTATATTTTTTATCCGGAAATATTTTTTCGTGTAACTTTTTAAATTTTTTTGTAACTTTTTTCTTGTAACTTTCGGCTATTTTTATTTGTGCTTTTATTAATTTTTTTTTGTAACCTTTTTTCATTAAAGATATGGCTAGACTAGCGTTTACAGAAAAACTAAAAAAACATGGAACCAATTTAAACGCTATCTAAACGACCTGAAAACACGATTTAAGCGTATAAAATGTGGAACCAACTCGTTTTTGGGTACTTTGAGACGGGGGTGTCATCCTATTGTAACTTTAGACTGCAGGTCAAAAGGGTGAGTATTCCCCGGCGCAGGGGGGGATGTCACCCTAGCATCCCCCGGCGCATCCGAATTTTTGCTAGTAAAATATTTTTATCTTTACTGAGAAAAGTTACAAAAAATTTAAAAGTTACACAAAAAAATAGTGTCCTTTTTTTATCTCTTCAGGATTAGAGTTATAGTTTTTTTTAACTTTGCTATTTCTAAAGGGTTATCACGTATGCTCTTTCAGAATATATAGGACTTTTTGAAAAATTCAAGCGTCACTTTGTGCATGCCTCTTGTTAGTTAAAGCCAAAAACCAGCGCAGCAGGTGAAAATTTTTATGAGAACTGTTGTTTTCATAAGCTGAAAATGCTCATAAATTGAAAATTTTCGGTGAAAAAGTAGCAGGTTTTGACTGATTTTTTTCTAATTTTTTTAAATTTCGCAGTCTATCCGCAACGTCGAGACTGTAAACCCTGCTTCTTCTTCAAGCAATAAAAGATCCGCGATTTTTGATAAGTTGAAAAAAAAGAAAATTTTTAAAAATAGCGATATTTTTGTTTAGACTAAAAAGATCGTAAGAAATAGCAAAAGAAAATTAAAAATTACTATTTTTGAGCAAAAACGATGCCATTATATTTTTGATCAAAAATAACCTAAAAAGCATAAATTCAGCTAAACGTGGTCCGAATGTTCGCGGGCTGCAAACGAGTCGCAAAATTTTTTGAGGGCGAGGCACATTTGGCCTGCGAGTTGCGACCGAAAACCCCGAATTTTTGAGGGGCTGTACACGTGAGCTACAGATAATTCGGATATTTTCTCTAAAAATGCCCAAGATTTAATTTTGGACACAAAATTTTTGAGTAAGAATTTGACCATTTTGATTAAAAATCTTAAAGGGGCGGGTCCAGATAATAGGTCAATCTTCGACAAAAAATTTTTTTCTCGATTGACCTATATAGAGGTACTTTGATGCGAGGAATTGATTGCGCGCACTCCCGAAGCGCGAAAACGCCTCCTTCATCTTGTTTTCGTGAAAATGTCGATTTTTCAACAACTTTTGTTCTCCAGACTTTGGATGAATTTTCTAAACTCGAATTTTCATCTCGATTTGCTTATCGTGTTGCATTTGGATGTTGATTGTTTTGTCTCCTTTAATGAGAGGCAATTTAGATTTTTATAATTATTTTTCACAATTTCTGAAAAAATTCTGAAATCGCAATAAGGCCGTTTTTGGCATCAAATTCATCGGAATATCCCGAAATCGTGGTTTCGGGTGGAAGATCCCGCCACCCCTAATCATGGGTACGATCTGTTAATGTATAACTAAATGCCTGTCCAATAGATTTTCTTCTGTTAAAACTTTCTCTTAGTATAACTTCTCTTGTTTACCATAATAATTAGTAATTGGTAAGTACAAATGATCAAATGATTATTACGCAAACCGCAATCAATTTCTTCATCATGTGGTGAATATATTAGTAGTCTCTTGAAATTTTATTAGGTCGCTAATAGCATTTGTTCTAGAGCACAACAGTACAAAACATAACTAATATAAAACATAAGCGTGTTACCAAAAAAGGAAGTATTATACTTGTTTTGTCCTACGATATTCAACGACTGTCAACAAATAATAAACTTTATTCGTGAAATATAGCATTTAAAAAAACTCATCTTCTGAAGATCATATTGATCCAACTATTTAGTAATATGTCTTCGCTTACTCAAAACATCACACCAATTGAGCTCCCTACGCAAACCGGCATACCCTGGATGATGTACATATTTCCTGTGTTTTCAATAATATCTATGGTATCAGTATTACTTTTGCTCATTTACAGAACCCCGGAAAATATGCTAAATTATAGACGTTATTTGATCAATATTATGGTAAAAAATTTAGAACTTTACATAATTTCTTTTTACGAATAAATTTGTCACCCATGATACAGTAGCAAATGACTCCAAAATCATCTTGATCAGGGAGGTGATACCCGGAATTGTAATTTTGTTTTTATCGAATCAATCGAACTCCTGGGATCGAACTCTCCCCATTCAAGATTAATTTTGCGCCATTATATAGCTCCTGCGCTATATGTGATGATTTTTTGTAAAAATTTTAATATTGGCTTTAAAAAATTCTTATCAAAATTTTAGACCTGGGCAGCTGTATTTGATATTTATGTGAGTGTTATCTATTGTCCTATAATCAATTTCCCTGTAAGGATTATTAATAAAAATTCATTTTTTATTAGTAAAGTTTAGACACAAGAAATTTGTGCTACTGGATTTATAACAGTCTTAAAAAATAGTGGGATCAACTTTGGAAAATTTTCTTTGGTGAGTTCGAACAAGAGGAAATTTGTATAATGCCTACAAACCAGGGTTATTTTGGTTATGGTTACGGTTTTTTCGGTTATGGGTATATCCATAACCATAATCATAACCAAAACCGAAACCATAGCCATAAAATTCAAATGTTTCAAAATTTTATTGAAAAATTTTTTTTAAAATTTCAATTTTATGGTTATGATTACGGTTATGGTTTTGCTTATGGTTATTTTTCGGTTATGGTTATAACCGTAACCAGTTGTGCATTACTACGAGGTCAGAATTAGGAGTCATTACTCCAAAGGGTTCCATGGTTCGGTGGTAATGGGCTCGACTCAGGCGTCTCTCAAGGCTGGTTCTAACCCCGCATTTGTAATAACGTATCTCTCTAGCATTCTAAAGAAACCACAACTTCTCTTCCGCTGGCATCATCATAGATGCTCGGCATTACAAACCATAACCGAAACGAATAACCGTAACCAAAATAAATCTCCTACAAACTACTGTAATGTTTAAGCTTAAATCTTATATTTTCGTATCAATTGGTGCTAGGCACCTTTTACTCACATAGTT
>JAQGCP010002437.1:0-10435 GCA_034699885.1 Acrobeloides thornei | reverse complement strand
CTTTGAAAACTTCAAAGTAATTTTTGACAATGTTAGGATTAACGGATTTCGAAAATTTTTATCAACATTTATTCGGCTATTGTTCAGCTGCCATTTTAAAAAAACCGCATAGAAATTCGTTAAAGGGGCTGCGAGAACGACTAAAAACATTGATGTTGCAGACCAAAATGAACGCTCTGTACATCTAAAACCGGCATTTTTCACTCGTTTTCGATAAATTGTTTTTCAGTAGCAGGCAAAAAGGTATGCAATCCAATCAGATACGATCAGTCTTTTTGAGGTAACTCATGTTTTCGTGTCAATATCGAGACTTTTTCAAAAAAGTCGATTTTTTAAGATATAGCCTTATTTTTTTGTAGAATGTTGATATTTCGCTATAGAAGTCGTTTTGACACATTTTCGACCTTCCTAGGGCTTTTCTAAGCACTGAACAAGAATCCGCCGCTATTTTTTGTTCTAAACCTCGGGAATACGGTCAAAATTGGCTTACAAAGAAAAACCGTTTTTGCGGCTATCCCACTCGTAGGGATGTCTTCCAGTGGTCAAATTCACAAAATTCTTTCTGATTCGTATTTTCCATATCGAAAAACCCCCGATTACAAAAAATCAACCGACTTAGAGAACTTGTTGAAAATTCAGTAAGTCTAGAGCTGGAAATTCTAGAGGCGAAAACAATGCTTCGAATGTCCCTCGTTTTTGCCAAACTTCACGCATACCTACCGAGAAACTTTTGGAACAGATGGGACTTGCACCTGCGATTTTTGGAACATGAAAACAATTCACTGCGTGATGATTTTTCCTTTATTGCAGAAAGGGGCCATTCAGATATTACGTGATCATCTTTTTGGGGATTTTAGATACTCCTCCGTGATCAAGAGTAATCATTGGCTATACCTCCCCCCCCCCCATGATCACGTGATTATTTTCTGACCTCCCCCTTCGTGATCATTGCCAGTGGCGTAATTACGGGGGAGTTTTGGGAGGCTCTCCCATCCGAAGGGCCGAAAAAACCATTATGTTTTTGCCCATATTTTTTGAAAAAATTTTTTGACCAAAATTTTCCATTTTTCAAAAAATCGTACTTTTTTTAACCAAAAAGGTTCAAAATTTTCCATTTTTTCTATAAAAATTGTAATTTTCTGAGAATTTTCAGTTAAAAATAAGTTTTTTTGTCAAAAAATTACTATGAAAAAGGTCGCTAAGTGCTCCCCCTCCTCATCTGACGGCTGAGATTACGCCACTGATCATTGCTATACCCCCCCCCCCCTCCATTAGATCATGTAATATCTGGAAGATCCCATAATGTTGCAAAAATATGTGCCCTTTATGATAAGTCTATTTGAAAAAATTCGATGGTTTCGATAGCAATATATTTTGTTTTTCTTACATTTTTATTTTCAAGATCAAGCAACGAACACTTCCTGTTTTTCGTTTAACCTCTTTTTTCTTTTTTGCTTTCATCGTTAGATCAAGTAATAAATTAGCCCTTCAGATTGTGTCATTGATAGTTGTGAGATCTTATTACAACAACCTTCAAGGTATAGAGTGTAAAGTTGAACCTAGGGAATGATCCGGCTTGACATACTTCAAACCTTGAACAAATCGATTTATTTTTTATATTTTTACGTCACCGTATTACATAAGGTATAAGGTGATAAAGTTTCGGGTATGCAAACGAAAAGAACATATGCCCAACACATGAGCATGTTTAGATAAGTTTTATTGTCTTGTTTATTGCTTGATTATCCTTCCAGCTGAGTGATCGGAGCGATTTTTTTTATTTGATAGGATAACAAGGGGTCTCGAGATGATATTCAATTTTTATTGATTGCTTGTCAGAAATATGTTGACTTTTAGGCTGAAAAAGAAACTTCAGGCTGATATATTACTTTTGATATAACAAGTGGGAAAACTACTTCCCCATATTCATTCATTTAAGTTGATCAAATCTTTTCAAACCTAACCCATAATGAAGCAACAGCAGCAGACACAATCCCGTAGGAAGTCACTAGTTGAAGTTGGCGAGCAATATTTCGATAAGAACACTGTTATTTTAATCGTTAACTTAGTTATTCTTATTATATTAGTCGGTTTATTATATATGGTGGCATCTTCGGCTATGGCAGCAAACAAAGGATATGAAAAGGATGAACATTAATGACTTTATGACATTTTCTCTTTTTGATAATGTTTAATTGCGTAGTTATAGTTATAGAGCTTTTTATTGTTCAAAGTTTATTATATTTTTATGGTAAGTTTTTTATGGTAAATTTTTATCCTAACTCAACTGTACCTTAACTGTAAAACGTGACAAATGCCATTGCATATTGAAAAGACTTTTCCATAGTTAACCCCCTTGAAACGCACTTTATTGGAAGAATAACTTATCCTATAACAAATTTTAGACGCCCAACCTATATTCTATCGTAGCATAGTTCATCCATAGTTACAAATCTCAACCTAGTTCATCAACCACCACACGTGATGCTTTCATTCATGTACTGTATGTGTACATTGATACCGGTTATGTTTATATTTTATTAATAAAAAATTTATATATTGGGCAACTAGGCACACTATATCACAGTAAATGCGTAATACAACCATACTATTTTCGTAAACTTAATTTAAATCCTCGAATAAACTCTTCTTTATCTACAGCCAATTCCAGACCACATTCAGGACATTCTACTTCAGCATCATAGCAGTAGTAACAAAAGATATGACCACATTCATTCTCAATCGGTGATTCATTTCTAACAGGAAGATTGGCAACCAATTTACATCTCGAACATAACAATGGTTGAAATGGCTTCATCGGCTTCCCTTCATCGGTGTAGCGGGCGCCAAATTTTCTTGCTTGATATCGACGAAATGTAGCACTGAGTTTTTGATAGATCGGTAAAAGGAGGATAAGAAAGTCTCGATATGAGTGCCAAAGAAGTTCTCGGTTAAGGTCAGTGTAGTTGAGAAGTCCTAATTTTGAATTTAATAATGTAATGTTTTTAAAACTGACCAATAGTAGGAGGGTTGACATATTCAGATTTCAATTTTAATACTCTCTCCCAAATGCTTCGGTAACCACCCTGATTTAAGAAATACAAATGATGAACAAAACCAATCAATTTTCCAAATATGGAAATTTTCTTCACACGTTCTTTCCACTCTCTATTTCGGATCGAATCTTCTAACTTGCTCAGCAAATATGGTAACATCACAACAAGTAGAAAGTGAGAAATAACTCTTCTTTTTGTATATCTGATATAAGCTACATCCATCATTTCTTGTCCTGGGCTTATGCCTAAAATAAATAGCAAAATGCTTATGATTTCTTGCTATATTCAAGGCATCCAACCTTTGATATATCGATAGGACCATAAAACGGTCGATAATGCCAACCGGATCTCTTCGGCTAATTTTTGCCATAAAATAGCCCAACGAATCGGGAGATTAACAGCAATTTGATCTAGCTGATTTTCAATAATTTTTTCAATTTCATTATCAAGAATTTTGGCATCAATTTGAACAACCCGTAGTGCTGGTATACCAGATGTTTTTTGGATCATGTCAAAAATAAACTAGATTAATGATCTTATAAGCTAAATATTTGCAAAGACAAAAACTGATGAGAATATACAAATCCGATAAAACGGTTATAATAATACAGTTAAAGATCATCTTTTTATCACAAAATATAAATATAAAAAATATTAAGGTATAGGAGCAGTATAGTCTTCATCTCTAAAATTATCGACGGAATAAAATCCAATTTTGATTGGTTTTCCGGCAAAGAAGCGTCCATTCAAATCCACAAATGCTTTGATAGCTTGGGCTACATTGGTAAACTCGATAAAGATTCTCACTGCCTCATCTTCTGGTTGATCTTCCATTTTTTGAATTTTCACATCACTGATTTGACCGTACTTTTTCATTTCTTCTCGGATTTCTGAATCTAACTCGTCGTCTACTTCTTGTGGGGAGACCATATTCTAAAAGAATGGATTTCTGTTTGCCCCATCTTGTTATTCACGTGTATTTCATAAAAGGCGAAATATGAGAAACTTCTGAAGAAGCAAGTATTTTTTCATATTTAAATAGCCTCAAAATCGTGTTTTACACATTTGAAAATCTATAGACAAAGACAAAATTAGCCAATTTTAAGAATATCAAAAAATGGTTATTTTTTTGTGCCAGCAGAGTGTTTTCAATTTAAAAAATTCATAAAAAATAATAGGAAAATTTAAAAAAATCCTCATATAGGATTTTTCTCTGGAGTGTGCTCGAAAATAGAATTGATGATAAATATTCATCCGAAAAAAATTATTACTCTTAGCACTTGAAAACGCCAAAATGAACAAAATCGATTAAAATTTTCAACGGCTTCAAACTTTTCTCAGTTTGAAACACACGTGTTATTTGGGGAAGGGGCAAAACAGAAATTTACCCTTAACAACAAAATTTTTGTAGCTTGTTTTAAAACTTCTGTCATATTTGATTTGGGTGCATTCGCTTCATCTCGAGCTTCAAAACGATCTCGGACTTCTAAAATATGCAAATTTTAGGATTATTTTTCGTATGTCAGACCTTTGATAGTTTCCTCAAATTCAGAGACAATAACACCAGCATTTTTTCCTGTTCTCTCTACTCTCAAAGCTGTGCTCATTCCCTGTTCGGTTCTTCCTAGACCAAATCCTTCTTTATATCCCATTTTTGACATTATACTAGCTGCTATTCCAAGGCCACGGCCGGAACCAACCAAATTAGATGGGATAAAAGCCGGCGTAACAGGTTTGACTGGCGCAACGGGCGGTGGTATTTCCTGTTTAACTTCAACCTTTGAATCTGTTTCAATGAGTGATAGGGGTGGTGCAAAACAAGCTCCAGATTTCCTTTTAGCCTCTTCTTCTAAATGCTCTTTATGAAGTCGTTCAGCTACTTCTTTGGCTATCTTTTCTTTTGCTAACCTTGCATCTCTGAAAATACAATTCAAGTATTGTCTCGAAGACTTAAAGCATACCGTTTTTGTTTATGGGAGAAAAATTCTGTTGGTGCAGTTGGATTGTATTCATCTTTGATCAGGACTTCACCAAAAAGCAGAACCTAAAGATGCTTTAGGCTCAAGTTTGAAAATAAGCTCAACTCACGGCAAACCAAATTTTGCAAAAAGTTCAGACACCTGGTCAAAAAATAGAAGGATTTTGGAGGGGGGAACAATGGAGAAAATTTGGAGGCCTGGGGAGTCGGATCTTTTAGAGCTATGGTGATTTTTAGATTTCCGAAAATCTAAAAATCACCATAACTCTAAAGGATCGGCTCCCCAGGCCTCCAAATTTTTGCCATTGTCCCGTGGGACAAATGTCCCATGGACCAAAAGTCCATGGACAAACCATTATATGTGGGACATCTGTCATCGTGGAACGAAAGTTCATGGGACAAATAAACAAACTGTCCCATGGACTAAATTTACAACGTGGACCAAATGTCTTTTGGGTCAAAAGGGGTGCTGCACTTTGGTCTGCCGTGCACCTACCTTATCTTCCTTCAAAGCTTGTGGAACCACACTAAAGCCAATAGTGCTCTCCAATGGCAAAGCCTTTACCGGTTTCAACAAACTAGTAGCTGCTCGTTTTCTATTACTCAAATCAATAACAGGAGTTGCTGCCGGTGAGCTGAACTTCTATAAAAAAAATTAGCATTGCGTCACATGACTCAACTAACCGAGGATGGTGTATTTTGGAGTTGTGCTTTCTTCGCTTTCAATTGTGATTGCAAAAATCTAAGATCAATTGCGGGCTTTTCTGAAAATAAAGTTTTTGGAACTGAAAAGATTCCATTTATGTACTTGTCTCTTCTGGAACCTTCTCATCTTCGTCATCATAAAGCGACATTTTTGAAACTACAAAAAATAGCGAGTAATAATTAGGGCAATCAACAAAATTTTAATAAATAAATAACGTAAGAAACGTATAAGAATTAAAAATCTGAAAATTTATAATAAATTCATAAGTGATCAGAGGAATTATAAAGTACATGCTGTAGCATGAACAAACAAATTCATATGATACTCCATCTATTCACTTATACTAAGCTCAATTTAAAAACCTAACAACAATATACAAATATAACAATAACAAAAATGTCCTATAGTATGTCTACACTTGTATAGCTTTCTTCTTATTCTTGACATTATAAAGACACTCTTGTATAAAATCAGCTATTTCTTTTCTTCGTTCCACTTCAGTTTTACCCTTAACGGTTTGAAGAACCTTCGACATGTCAATTGGTTCACCAACAGTTACATGCACTCTCTAAAATATATATGAAATTATAGAGATTGGGGGGGGGGAGAGTTAAGGAAGTTTTGATAAAAGTTAAGGGAATATGAATTTTTGGTCATCAAAAGTAGGGGAATTCGGCAAAAGTTGGGAAATCAAAGTAACACTTTTCAGGATACCTTCCACTGGAATATTGGAAGGCGCCCTAAAAATTACTAATTTGCGTAATTTTGGGGGGGAGCAGGGTGTAAGCTCTCTCCCCAAACCTGAAAAAATTTTATTTGTCGAGGAAAAATGAAAAAATTCCCAAAAAAGTATCAAACTTCCATCTCAAATTCCGGACCAAAATTATAGCATTGAACCTACTTGTCCAAAAATCGGATAATATGGAGCCTTCTTTGCCCATACAGAATCCATTCCATCTACCCAAATCGGCAATACCCATGGCGCATGTTTAGACTCCATAATCAATCTCGCTACACCCCATTTTATCCGAATCGGAACTGGTGTAACCTTTCCTTCGGGATAAATATGGACCCATTCAAATTCATTCAGTTTTTCAATACAATAATCCATTCCTTGTTGAAAGATTCCTTCTCCACGAACTATAGGAACACATCTTCCGAGAGAGAAAAAGCTAAAAAATGAAGATTTAGATAGAGCAAAAATTAAACTAGTTTACTATGTATGAGAAGGCTTTGTAAAACAAATATTATGGGCAGCCAAAGTATAACGAAATCTTGAAACATTTTTGAAAAATTCAGGAAATGTTAGCATGGCTAAAATCGATTATAGGGAGGGGGCTAAAGTTACGTAACAAATTCTAAAAGTCACGAGACAATGCCGAAAGTTACGGGACAACTGTAAAATTTTTTCTATGTAATTCGTCTTAAATAACCTACCCCATATCAAAGGATCATCCACAGTACATCGATGATTAGAAATCGTAATCAAAGGTTTAGATCGATCTTCAAGTAATTGCACAAAAGTCTCCCGATTTTCGACCGTCAATTTGTTTAGACCTAAAAGTAGTGTAAAGTTTTGAAAAGTTGGTTGAAAATCCTTACCACTAAACATAAATTTGGAGCAAACATATACGAAAGATGAGACCACATTTGATTTGAATTTATACCATTTAGTGGGTTCTTTCGGAAAAGGCCAAGGAAATTTAAATCCGTTTTCAGGCGGTAAAGGAGAAGACATTTTCTGAAACGAAAAAGTTAGTTTGGATTTTCTTCCTTAAAATGTTTAGCGAAAATGCAAACGGATAAATTTTTCAACCGATTTCAAATCTACACGTTATAACGCTACTGCTACTATACAACCCCTAAGAACAAAAAACATTCAGCGCAAGGTAAATTTTACTGAATTGTAATGCATTCATGCATTTCTATCGCGATAAATGTTAAAAAATTTTTGGTGAAATGTCTAAACCCCATCCTGAGAAATCTCCTAGAGCCTCTTTTTCGAATAAACATTATGCCAAGAATTTTGATCAAGCAACGTAATGAAAAGATTTCTTTGCTAGCAATATTCAAAATTAATACAAGTTCTACAATTTTTCGGCAGATCCTTTTTGAGGACATATTGATTTTGCTTTGAGGTAAAGTTAAACTTTTTGTTAACGAGCCAAGGCCGGCCTCCGGCCAGCCTTGGCTCGATCTGCACTCTACAATCTATAAACTAAAAAATCACTCTGAAAAACGACAAATTGTTTCGATGAATAAAATTTTATTGATTCAGGCAACGTTACCTGTTTCAATAAAATTTGAACATTGAAACGAAAAATACAACATTACAAAATTCAACATTTAAACGTAAAAACAACGTGAAATTTCAAAATCGATTTTCTCCAACTTTCTGTGGTCAAAAAATTTACAAATACTCCTACCTCGGCATGGGATAGGAGTATTTTTTGGCTCAGAAAATGATTTTTTTATTTAGTACGCCAAAAGTTCAGGCATAAATTGCTGATTACGGAAAACAAAAACTTTTATTTTCACTGGTTTTGAGCCTTATTTTTCGTAATCAGCCTGAACTTTTGGCGTACTAAATAAAAAATGATTTTCCGACCCAAAAAATCATCCATGGGGTCCCCCTTATGTTTTAGGCCACACAGCATCTTGTTAGCGATTTGTACATTTTTTAGGGAACGGCTTCTGAAAGGGACTTGGTCATGGATATCGGCCAGGAATTCTAGTTTATTTTTATGTGCATCTCGGAGCTCGCGTAGTGAAAAAGTTTCGAGATAAAGCCCAAATAGTGATTTTTGAAGGGGGCAAAAAATCGTTATTTTTGGAAAGAATGTCACTTTTCTCGAAAACTATAAAGGCTTGGGTCACAATCAGGTGTCGTTGGAAAGGGGAACGGATGACAATAAAAACGTGCTTTAAATTGAAGAAACGCTTCAGTAGAAAGCTATGATAAAAACAAAAAAAGGGTCCAAATGACGATTTTGGAGAAAATGATACCTCGATATCTACAAAAGTTTAAAGGCGCGGAGCCTAACTTATATGTTTTTGTTATTCATTCATTAAGTACTTAAAAATAATCTATGCTTCAAGTTTACAGTAACACTTTTTTGCTCACTCTCACCCTCTTAAGGCATATCTTCGATATTTTGAGATATTTCCTCTTAAAAACTTGAAAAATTTTGAAAAATCGCAAAAGTGCCATTTTTTGGGGCACCCATAAATTTAATTTTTGAAAAAATACAGTTTGTTGCTACTAATGGAAGTGTATAGAAATGAGCAAAGACGAATTACCAATTCATGTCTTAAGAAAATCATCAACGGATTTGGGTATATAAAGATCAAGACAAAATTAAACTTTTGGATAATAGCATAACACACCCATATTGGGAGTCCAATGATTTTGAATTGTAGCAATGGCAACGACATCAAAGAATTGATTATCGATGGTTTAACCGTCGTGTGTTTACAATTTTCTACGATCTTAAATGAGATGGTATTATTCTACTAATTGTGTTGCTAAAGATTAGAATCCAATTGGATTCTTATTCGGTAATTTGATATTTCATGGATGGATGAATTTTCGAATTTTTTTCCTTTAGCCAAATGAACTGTTTGATGAACGAATTTCTTGGATATGAATGCTGGTGGATTGTGTTTTTGAAGGAAGAGTTAAAATTTATTTTTTGACAGTTCATATGTCTTTTTTGAGAGACAGTGATTTTTTCAAATATGTAAAGGCTGCTAGACATATATTTATATATAAGGTGGGTCTGATGCTTTTTTTGATAATGGTGTTCCTATTACGTTATATTAGGAAAGGGTAGTAAGATTTCAGTATAGAAAATTGTATATTGTATTTTATTAAAATAATAGGCATTTATTTTTGTTGTACAGGGGAGGGCAAGAGTTTGAAATTTGAATTTGTGTACAAGCTCTTCGTTGTAATACACAAACTTTTTTGAATTTTTTTGTGGAAAAATCGATTTTTGCATCAATCTTTTAAATTTTTATAAAATGAACATTGTTTTTATAGCTAAATGCGACGAACAAAATGACACCAAAATTATCCAATTTGAACACTGTTTTGGGTTATTGAGACGAAAACATGAATTAGGGTTTTTGTTTCAATAACCCAAAAGAATGTTCAAATTGGATAATTTTGGTGTCATTTTGTTCGTCTCATTTAGCTACACTACTCGACGGGCCAGACGGATACCGATATTATTGTGCCAAGATTGAACTTCTTTTCGTCGCTCCAGATCACCTAAACGACGAAATGAGCCTAATCGATCAACCCCCAAAAACCCCTCACCTTCGACCAGTCATGGTTCATGTTCTGACGCGCCCATTCGAGGCGTCTTCGCTTGTGAACCTCTTTAAGAGCTGGAGCCTTCTTCATTTTCCGTTGGACTAGGTTGGGATTCTTCGAAATCGTCCTTCGAATTGTCTCCGGAGACACGGTAAGGTCCAAGTCCCTCTTGATCTTGATGCAGGTAGCGGTGGAATTCGACGCCGCGCGGTAAATTCGACGCTTATCTCGACCGGAAAGCTTGCTAGGTCGTCCGGTATGCTTTGTTGTTCCATATTCTTCGGGATTTCGGAGATAGCTCCACACCACCTTTAGGGATCGGCCCACTAACCTCGCAATATCACGCAACTTCGCCCCATTCGCACGATGCGCCGTGA
>JAQGCP010002436.1:0-10436 GCA_034699885.1 Acrobeloides thornei | reverse complement strand
AAAATTCAAAATCATTTTCCAGAAAAAAGTTATGGCAAAATAAAATAGGGACATTTCACCTGAAACACCCTGTATTTGCTTTGTCCTTGTAGATCTTCGCAACTTCTCGAATTTTCGATCCGTCTATAAAAAGTCTGATAAACACATCATCTACCCTTTCCATTCGGCTAACTCTTAGATAATGCTTTTCATAAACGACTTGAAAACTGAACATGTCTGCAATCGGAACAACATTCCGCGCGGCTGGTACTAGGAGGCACCACACTACAGAACAAAGACCTTTTTGGCCTATCTTCTTCAGCCCTAGAACGGTTAGTCATTGGACAACGTGTTTTTTTAACCGGACAATCATTTTTTTCCTTCATCTCAATGAAAAATGCAAAAGAGTGTTAGATGGCGGAAAGCCCTTTGTTATGTTGAGTTTTTATTGTGCAACCCTAAAGCAGCACACATGTGGCAGCAAGGAAGAAGAAGATGATGAAGACGCCGGCAATTTCGATTTCGCGCATTTGTGGAGGAAGAAAGAAGCATTGAAAATTTTCGAACAGCTCGATCGTTGAACCTCGTTGAAACAACACATATCATAGTCATCTCATCGCTTCCAATGAAAATCTCCATCAGCAAGAAAAGAATATAACTCATTGTTTCCGCGCCAAAATGCCGCCTCGTTTCTGCCTGTGTGTTTTCTTTCTTTTCTTCTTTCGTAATGGCCGTTTAATGCATGCTTGACTCCGGCTGGCCTTTTTGCCATTGTTGTTGTGCAACGGCGTGACAATGCATGCTGTGCGCCGCCACAATGAAATTGTTCGACCGTAAATTTGCATAAGTCTTAAATGGGATGTATAGGGAAGCGATCAATCGAGTTTTTGAAGAAGGATTGCCGCTAAAGGGAATTTTTGACTATGTGAAATTCATAAAAATTAGCATTTTTAAAGATTTTGGTTGAAAAATGGTATTCTGGATATTTTGATCGATTTTTCCAAATTTTTCAAGTTTTTTTTAAATTACATATTCTAATTTGACTAATTTTTGCTCTTTCATTCATTTTTATAATTTTACCTCTTGCTCACAATCCATATAGAAACAATCCGACCTAGTGCCAATTTGTCAAAATCCGAATGAATCTATCTATTGTTGCGGCTTTGTTATGGACACGTTGTCGGTACCCCCTTATTTCCACTCGTCCCTTCTCGCTAAATATAGGATCCGCTTTCATTCCGCGCAAATAGAGATGGGGCTAATTTTAATTGTCATTATCCACAGGCGGGTATGCCTGCCGCACATGAGTAGAAGTGCCAAACATCTACGGAAAGCCGGGATCCGTGGAAAGTGCCCCAGGAGCTGCTGAGAAGATTGTTCGGCACTTCTTTTCGTGAAGAAAGAAGAAAGAGAACAATTCTCTCGGACCTCATTAAAATGTATTATCCTCGAGCATTTATTTGTTTTTCAATTCTTCGTTTGTTAGATTAAATTAGCCGTGTTTCTTTGCATTGCAAAGATGCCACTTCGTGTCCGGATGCACGCATGAAAATAATTTTTATTGTTCTTGGAAAAGGATAGGAGGCGCACAAACACAAGTTGTTATGTTCGGAAATTTTTGGTTCATCTTTTCAAGAAAGTGGAAGTTGGGGTTATTCGTTTTAGGGTATTTTTTCAAAATTTGAATTTTGCTTAAAGGGGTAACCTTTACAGCCAGATCTCAGAAAAATTGTATAGAAAAGACCCTTCTAGGATAATTTTGATGCGAAAATCGATTGCGCGCACTCTTGAAGCTTGAAAATGCTTTCCTGACCTTCATCCATGAAAATATGGTCATTGAGAAGATAGTTTTTTAGATTTTACTGTGCTAAAAGCAAAATTTTTCACAAAAGCATTTTCAAGCTTTGGGAGTGCACTCAATCGATTTTTCGCATCAAAATTACCCTAGAAGGGTCTTTTCTACAAAAATTTGCGGAAAAATTTTTTCGAAGATCTGTCTGTAAAAGTTACTCCCTTTAAAAACAATATTTTTTGCTCGTAAAAATTTGTTATCATAAATTTTTTAGCACTACAATTTTTCAAATTATTACATTTTTATTCATTCTTGTATTTTTCAAACAATTTTTCATTGTTGTACATTTTTTTCTTGGTATTTTTGTGTTACAAAAATTTCTCAAAATATATCTTTTTTACAACAATTTTTGTAAACCTGTCTATAATATTGTTTTTTTTACGACTTCACTTTCTTGTCTTGTTTTCTTCTCAGTTTATCATTTTAAAAACAATCAAAGATTTGATTTTCTAACCACTTCATTCTTATGTTTATCATCAACTGATAGTATTGGATCGTTCGGAAAATAACCGGCTTTTCAAAATTGCTTCGAGAAGAAAATCGCGTATTTTATCTGAAAACCAATCTTACTGGGGTAAGGGGCTATCCAGATATTACGTTGTCGGATTTTTAGACTCCCCTCAACGTTATCAAAAATGCACTAGTGTTATCAACTTTTTGTGAAGAGAGCTGACCCCCCTCCCCCACAAATGATAACGTAATATCTGGATGGTCCCTAATTTCATATTGGGAATTGATTGAGCGCATTTTCGAAGCATGAAAATTTTTGTCGGACCCTGATTCAGGCAATTTTCGCTTTAATACATCGGATTCTTCGCTAGTTCATGGCCAGGAAGGCTTAATTGGTTTTTTTAAAATCATTTTCCTAGGGTAATTTTATGCGAGGAATTGATTGCGCGCATCGGAATCATGAAAACGCTTCCATTACCCCGAATCATGCGATTTTCGTTTCAATACACTCAAGCCCTCCCTGAATCAGGGCCAAAGAAGCATTTTCATGATTCGGCAATGCGCGCAATCGATTCCTCGCATAGAAAAACCCTCATTTTTATAAAGATTAGAAGGAATTTGCAAAAGCCGGCTATTTTCCAAACAACCTAACTAGTTGATTTACAGGAACCACATTCAAACAAAAATTTGGGGTATCCACCCAAAAATTATGATTTTTTATATATAAAAACACCAAAACCCACCATTTCACATTTAAAAAATTAATTTTTTTACCAAAAATTGTCATTTTCTCAGAGCTTTAATTTTAAAAATTGATATTTTTAAACACAAAACTCTCAGAAAATGACAAATTTTAATGAAATAATACAATTTTTGTGTGGGTTACCTAAGTATCGAAACAAATGTTAAGTAAAAACTGTCAGATAAAAGAAAAAGCTGTGAACGGAAAATCAAAACGCGCTAGCCGAATGTTTTGGCGCATTTAGCATAACACAACACTGATTGTTTTGCTTGATCGCCGAGCCCTTACAAGAAGAAGAGCTCGGCTTCGGGCCATTGTGCTCAAATGCACAAAGCTAAATGTTGGACTTTATCTTCTATTTTCATCGCATTTTGACGGCGTTGTTACTCGCAAATCGTGAGAATTCAAAGCTTTTGTTATGGCGGAGAACTTTTGTATAATATTCGTCATCTGTTGATCTTCCGAAGATTTTTTTATAGATTTTGAGCAAAAATATTCGATTCATTTTGCAATTTACACAAACAGTGAAAAAATATTCAAAACAAATTTTTGAAAAGTGCACATTTCCAGCATTTATGAACTAAATGAGACTCTGTTGGCACAATCAAAACATAAATTTTCTATTTTTCCCTAAATTTTTGTGGCAAAAACATTTTTTGTCAAAATATAGTTTCATTTTTACAAAGACGAACTAGAGTAGTGCCCTCTTAGCTGAAATAATTTTTTCCAAAAATACACATTTTTAAACATCAATACAATACTCGCCTCTTCATTCTAATGGACGTATCTGTCTAGGCTTTTTCTAAATCGCTTTAAATCCTTTCTAAAATAAAGCTAGCTAAACTATATTTATTGGATTTCTTATAACTAAAAGCTTTTTCTTTTATTTCCCTACCCCATATTTAGTCAATGAACTTCAATTAGACAAATTATTTTTGTACTTTTTTCTACGTGCAATTCTAACATAGACTTAAAGATGACCGTGATCGAAAATTGGAGTCAATTATGAAGCATGCTTATAGACTCCATGAATGGATCTGGGGCCAAAGAGCCATTAGAACCTTGGACAGGACGGATATCCAGTCCCTGGACCCGTCTCCTGGGTCCCGACCAAGAACCTAAGACACAGTGCCCAGGATCCCTAAATCCTATGGATTATGGCCTCAGACCCATATAACTTTGAAATCCCTTGGATCATCGGGTTCCCAAAAAGTTGGGTCCCTTCCGGAAGCACATTGGGTTGCAACATTGTGATAATTTTATTAAAAGATTTGTTCATTTTTTTTACAATTCTTCCATGACTTCATCTCGTTCATAATCTTTGTTATTATTATTTCTAAAAATTGTTAGAAATTTTTCATTTCCTGTTATTTTTGGGCATACAACATTGTCTTTGACATTGGTGTTGGCAGCCGGCGATTACGTCGAATAAGAATAAGAATCTATTCTAGCACGCAATCTTCCTTTTTAACGCTCGAGCTTAATGGAATAGGTGAGTGTCGTAAGTCACCTGTGTTGTCAGACAACCAACTAACACTTTCTGGTCCATTTCCGATTAGATCGCCTGAGGACGACAATTGGCCCATATAGAGATAAACATTATTTATTCATAAGCTAAGCGAGGAGTACTGTCATGGAAAAGGTGAGAGTTTGCGTGCTCGGAAATCCGGAAAACGATGTTCGTGGAGAGTCTTAGCCTCTTGTTAAAATGCGGCTTTATCTTCGGATGGGTCTTGTTTGCCAGAAGGAGATAAAAGGCGTGGCGGATGGCCTCCAACATATACATAAAAGGTTAATACAAGTTAATGGTCGTTTATTATACGGTGTTTCTCTATACAGCTTCTGAGTAATAGCAGGAATATTCGAAGTTTAAGTAGTCTAATCTGATAATCTTTCTTGTCCTTACTTTTCTTTTCATTTTTATAATTGGTTTTTGTTGATAGTTGAAGCCATAGAATTTTCAAATTTCCGTTATATTTTTTAATTAGGTGTATAAGAGTGGTATTTTGATATTAATTATATGACTATCAAAAATTTTGTTTAAAGTCTTAACTTTAAGCTTATTAGAAAGTTTTTGTCGTAAATTAAGCCTTCTTTTTGATTAAAAATCCGACTCTATGAGCAATTTAAAAAAATGCATTTTTGTGATCCCATTTTGGGGTCCCATTTTCACGTCAATACACCAACTCTATTTCCGAATCAGGGTCAAGATAATTTCTTTATGTTTAGAAAATGCGCGCAATCGATTCCCCGCATAAAAAATTCAGCTTTTTAAGTGGGTTTTTCGGTGCGATAAATCCCCCTTCGCTCGGGAATCACCCTCGGAGATTCCCTTTTTCCCTCCGAGCGCAATCAACGAAATAGTATTCCTTGACTGATTATCCATACTTGTTTGAATTGCGGTCATATATTGAATTTTCTATAGCAATTTTTTTAATGTTGCTGCTCTTAAGTTTTTTGAACTTAAGAAAAATTTAAAGTTTACAGACAATAAAAATTTTGAATTTTAACGTGTTCACTCGATAAATCGTTTTTTAAAATTATCTTTAAAAATTTTTCGAATTATTCACTTTTTCATTTTTTAGTATGTCAAGCCGGCGAAAAGCCGCTCCACTCCGACTTCCAAGCCTGAGCCCTGGATCGTTTAACGTAAATCAAGAATCGGACACCATTGAAGAAGGCATTCGTGACTTATCGCTACCCTCAACTTCTTACTCATCATCAGCATCTACTAGTGATATCGAAACGAAACCTACCACAACCATAGATTCCAATCATCCGGTTAAACTCACACTTCGGTTTTCTCCCAAACATATGATCGAGAAAGCCAGTGCTGAGACAGAATCTTCGGAAGCCAAGAAGGCAAGGACGCAAGATAAAGGCGATGAAGTAAGAAAATAACTTTTTTATAAATAAAAATTTGTTGTGACCACCGATTGAACACAAGTTCCTGCAAAAATTTTTGGTCGCAAAGGGAACCGAACCCTTTCTACAGGATGTTCAAAAAAGTTCCTTGTGGAAAATCATAAAAAATAAGATTAAAAAATCGTCCAGGAACTTTTTGAACACCCTGTAGTGGCGGTGATACCGAATTCACTGGCAGTGCATCGGACCACTATATAAAGTTTCATTTGGCAATGCTCCAAAGATACAGGTTGTGCGGAAATTATCCGACTCCCTATAGTAACTTTATATCTAGATACTTTTTTCGCCACAACTTTTGATAGGAACACCATACGCCGAGATCTTGGTGCCATTTTAAAGCTACGAACATGAGCTTTAAAAAGACACCAAGATCTCGATGTATAGATGTTCCTAACAAAAGTTATGGTGAAAAGTATCCGACAATAGGGGGTCGGATAATTTCCATACAAACTGTACATATCCACCATTTTTAGCCCGGTGAATCAATCGAAGAAACAGCCAGAAGAGAAATTGCCGAAGAAATTGGCATAGAAGTACAAACCATAAAACACCTGGGTATGAGCCAATGTTGGCCCATGCCAAATTGTTCCCTCATGTATGCTTTCTCAGCAGTTGCAGATAAAAAGCAAAAAGTAAAAAAAATCAAATTTTCTATATCGTAAAAATGAAAAATTTTAGCTAGATATCTCGATTGATGAATTAGAATCTGCGATGTGGTTTTCAAGACCAGAAATCAAAGAAGCCTTAGAAAGAGTTGAAGCTGATCCATATTTTAAGGGCATAAAAGAATGGCCAAATAAGCATGATCTTCGTTACATACCTCCTACGGGTGCTATTGCTCATCAGATTATTAAACAATGGGTTTTGAATAAATAGGATATTGTGAATTTAGAGTTAGCATAATCTATATAATCGCTTAAATTAAGCTATTTCAGAGTTAATTCAGTTACCCCCTCCCCCCCCCCTCGTAGTTATGGCCCGAATCCACGTCGAGAGGCGCGGATTCGGGCCATAACTACAGAAACCAAATTTTAAAAAATTCAAAAACCTCTATATAAAAAAATACACACACGTTTCAACATCTCAACACACAATCAAATAATAAACTCAACAAAAAAATACGCACAACACACCTATACAACAAACACACAACATCCGGACTCTGCCAATATCTTTATTTCATTTTTCCAATCTATTTTCCAACTTCTTATTCTAATGTTACTGAAAAATCGAGTTACGTACTAAAAACATATACGTGACTATAGAAAAGACCCCCGCCCCTCAAAATCGAAAAAAGTAACATTTCAACAAACTCAATACACAAAATTCACACTACGCAACAAACACACAACATCGAGTCACGTTACTGAAAACATAAACATGACTGATAGAAAAAAACACAAAAATCGAACATTTTCCATCGACTCCAAAACCTTCAAAATCTTGACTAAACACGCCTACACACCACTAGAAATGACTTTTCTTTTGACCACAGCATCCAAAAACTTCACCATAATTCTGGATGACAGCGTCACGCACAGCAACACACATAACCAAAATACTATTCAATTATAATCTGCTATCGGCTTGATAATTTTATATGCATAATATGGCTTACAATTTGTTAACTATTTAACGCATCCCCTCCTGGGATGCGTATGTTTGTTTTGTTTTTAGAGGTTCCTACGCCCATTTTTAAGGTTTTTGCTCGTTATTGGTGGGTCGAGTCGTTCGGTAACATCCGTCAACAACTTCGGAGACATAGTGTGTTTTGTTGGATTTCACGAGGAGAGTTTAAAAAGCATTTATTCTCGTAAATTAAACTCTCCTCGTGAAATCCAACAAAACACACTATGTCCCCGAAGTTGTTGACGGATGTTCCCGAATGACTTGACTTACCAATATTTTTTGCCAAATAAAAAAAGATAACAATTTTATTTTTGCATGAGAATTTTTTCATGCTACACAATGATGGGTGACTTGTAAGATTTCCACTAAAGAACAAGGTTTCCACTAAAGAACTTAGAAAAAAGACCAAAAATTTTTTTTAACTATCTAAAAAGTTTATTTTTTCTCATACTTTTCTTAGTTCATTATAGCCGGGGGACCAAAAAATTTTTTCTCCAAAACTAAGCATTTGGAAAAAATTGACATTTTCAAAACATCATATTTCATCAAGAATAAAATATTTTTCAATAATTTTTTATATAAATATATTACAGGCCATCAGCTATCCAAAATGAATTCGCTCGAAGAAATCCGAAATTTCTTCGAATTTTGGCAAATTTTTAAAAAAAGGCTTACTTTCTTACACTTTTGCCCAATGATTTATTTATAAAGGCTTACTTTCTTACTCTTTTGCCCAATGATTTATTTATATTTAAAATTTCTTGTTAAAATATTTGATTTATATAAACTTAAAAATTTATCAATTTATTATTTTTTACAGGTATTTTATATATGTTGTAGCCGATATTGAATTTCAGCCGATCCTAAATCGGCTAGCCGATTTAGGATATTCAAGATTCGCTAGCCGATTAAGGATCGTCGATCTTAATTCCGTCTATTCTTATAGGCTTAGCACTAGGCTTAGGCTTAGACTTAGGCCTAAGCCTAAAAGAATAGCCGGAGATTTAGAATCAAGATCGATGATCCTAAATCGGCTAGCGAATCTTGAATATCCTAAATCGACTAGCTGATTCAGGATCGGCTGAAATTCAATATCGGCTACAACATATATAATAAAGAAAATCACTTATTCAGTTATTCTCAACGGTTTTCGATAAATACTAACGTTATACGTCTTATAACTGGGAACGAAAAGTGGGTTTTTTACACGAACATGCGACGCAAGAGACAACGGGTTGCGCTAGGCGAGAAGCCATCTCATGAACCAATGCCCGATTTGCATCCTAAAAAGAGAATACTTTCTGTGTGGTGGGATAGAGAAGGGCCCATCTGCTGGGAGTTATTGGATTCGAATGTGCACGTCACTATGGCCTATTATAGCCGGTAACTCGACTACGTGGCTGAAGCAGTGCGTGTAAAGAGACCTGACAAGAACAAGATCATCTTTCAACATGATAATGTGGTCTACACATGTCGGAAAATTGGCTCCAGAATTATTTTGACTCTATGCCTCATATTTTCTATAGAAGAGGCATTGATAGTCTACCCAAAAATGGGCAAAGGTTATCGATAATAATGGCGAATATTTTGATTGATTACCATTTGTTTTTATTAAATAAATTTCGCATCAAATATCCGCAGGGACTTATTAGCCAATCTAACATCAAGCAGAGAAAATGTGTGGTAAATGTGAACATAAATGTGTGGTAAATGTGAAAAATTTTTCGAGTACTCGAAAAGTACTTTAAATTATAAAACCACCTGTAAAGAAAATTTTTTCGGAGGGATATAATGTTCATTTTAGATTTTGCGAGAAGTTATAAATAGGAAAAATAATAATTAAATGATGTAGATTAAGTACTATTAACTTTTTCAAATCGATGAAAACTTGGGCTTTTAAACTACGAGAAAAGTTCTTTTATTGGAAAAACGAGAAAACTGCTAAAAATAATTTTTATTGCATTTCAAGATGTCACATAGACCAGCAATATGTGGGGTCATTGATGAGTTACAGCAAATTTGCAGTAGAAATACTTTCTGGGCATCCTTGAATTACTAAACCTGCACTGGGACGCGCTCCCCCTCCATGTGTGAGTGCGCTTTGCGCGCTGTTAGTTTACCTTGGGAGCACAGGTTTTTTGACCCCTTACCGGTCACTTAAAACGGTTTTTCTTGGGACCCTTGAAGTCTTTTGACTTAATTTAAAAGCAATCGTTAGAGGGATATTTGGAGCACAATCGATTAGCTTTTGATGTAAATCCGCCTTATTTGGAATTTTCTACACCACTTTGAAGTTGGGTGTACCTGCACGATTTTGTACTGAATAAAATTTTCAATATTTAAAAAATGTGTGACCTTTTTAAATTTTAATCTATTATAAACAATATAATAAAGAAAGAGTAACAATCATGATCGAAATTGTGGTACCGATAATTTTTTTGCCCACATTTTATTTTTCTCGATATTGGGAGGTGGTAGAACAATTTTACTAACGACTCGAGTTGTTGGTTCGGTTTTTATTCTTCTAGTCTGTGGATTTTGCTGCTCTAATTCCAATTCCATACCCGTAGCTACAGATGGATGATGTTTAACATTTATTCTCATAATGCGATAAAGGAGTTTTGTGAAGAATTTTCGGTGCGCTGGAATAAAAAAACTAAAAAAATAAAAAATACAAACGTTTTAATCTATGATTACCCGATTGAGAATAAATCAGCCGGACCATGCCATGCCAATACAGCCATCATAAGATCAGAATTTAATTTGATTTTCTGCCACAATGAGAAAAATGTTATTCCTACTGGTACGACCATTAGTAAATTGGCTAGCCACAATTGCACCAATACAGCTTTATATAAT